>JAUCBJ010001785.1:0-16232 GCA_032718475.1 Nemertoderma westbladi
GTTGTCACTGGTAGTTGTTGAACTGGTAGTTGTTGTCACTGGTAGTTGTTGTCACTGGTAGTTGCTGTCACTGGTAGTTGTTGAGCTGGTAGTCGTTTTCACTGGTAGTTGTTGAACTGGTTTTTGTTGAACTGGTAGTTGCTGTCACTGGTAGTTGTTGAGCTGGTAGTCGTTTTCACTGGTAGTTGTTGGACTGGTAGTTGTTGTCACTGGTAGTTGTCACTGGTAGTTGTTGTCACTGGTAGTTTTTTCACTGGTAGTTGTTGTCACTGGCAGTTGTTGTCACTGGCAGTTGTTGTCACTGGTAGTTGCTGTCACTGGTAGTTGTTGTCGCTGGTAGTTGCTGTCACTGGTAGTTGCTGTCACTGGTAGTTGTTGAGCTGGTAGTTGTTGTCACTTGTAGTTGTTTTCACGAGTAGATATTGTCACTGGTAGTTGTTGTCACTGGTAGTTGCTGTCACTGGTAGTTGTTGAGCTGGTAGTAGTTGTCACTGGTTGTATTTTTCTCTGGTAGTTGTTGTCACTGGTAGTTGTTGTCACTGGTAGTTGCTTTCACTGGTAGTTGTTTTCACGGGTAGTTATTGTCACTGGTAGTTGTTGCCACTGGTAGTTGTTGTTACGGTACTTTTGCACTTTAGGTCCCCACCCCTAGATTTTTTTTTTTGAAGAGTTCTAGAACAATAGAAAAGTATTATATACTATTCTAGAACATAAATAAAATATAAAATATAATGTTCTAGAACATATAGCTAGGTTTTTTTTTAATTTCAAAATAGCTAGTAAAATTTAAAAAAATATCCAATTCGGTAGATACATTTTCTAATAAATAAATAAATTTTTTGTATTACTAGCTATTTTAAATTTGAAAAATAACTAGCTATATGTTCTAGAACATTATATTATTTGTATTATTTATGATCTAAAATAGTGTATAATACATAATATTACCGGTACATAAATAAAATAAAAAATAATGATGTTCTAAAACATATAGCTAGTTTTTTAAAATTTTAAAATAGCTAGTAAATTTAACAAATAATACAATTTGGTACTGGTGGACGAACTAGCTATATGTTCTAGAACATTATATTATTTGTATTATTTATGATCTAAAATAGTGTATAATACATAATATTACCGGTACATAAATAAAATAAAAAATAATGATGTTCAAAACATATAGCTAGTTTTTTAAAATTTTAAAATAGCTAGTAAATTTAACAAATAATACAATTTGGTACTGGTGGACGAATGTTTTAATAATAATATGCATAAAAAACACACACAAAAAAAATCTAGGGGTGGGGACCTAAAGTGCAAAAGTACCGTTGTTACTGGTAGTTGTTGTCACGGGTTGTATTTTTCACTGGTAGTTGTTGTCACTGGCAGTAGTTGTCACTGGTAGTTGCTGTCACTGGTAGTTGTTAAGCTGGTAGTAGTTGTCACTGGTTGTATTTTTCTCTAGTAGTTGTTGTCACTGGCAGTTGTTGTCACTGGTAGTTGCTGTCACTATGGTAGTTGTTGAGCTGGTAGTTGTTTTCACAGGTAGTTATTGTCACTGGTAGTTGTTCTCACTGGTAGTTGTTTTCACGGGTAGTTGTTGTCACTGGTAGTTGTTGCCACTGGTAGTTGTTGTTACTGGTAGTTGTTGTCACTGGTTGTATTTTTCACTGGTAGTTGTTTTCACGGGTAGTTGTTGTCACTAGTAGTTGTTGCCACTGGTAGTTGTTGTTACTGGTAGTTGTTGTCACTGGTTGTAGTTTTCACTGGTAGTTGTTTTCACTGGTAGTTGTTGTCACTGGTAGTTGCTGTCTCTGGTAGTTGTTGAGCTGGTAGTTGTTGTCACTGGTAGTTGCTGTCACTGGTAGTTGTTGAGCTGGTAGTTGTTGCAGATAGTTGTTGTCACTGGTAGTTGTTGTCACTGGTTGTTGTTGTCACGGGTAGTTGTTTTCAAGGGTAGTTGTTGTCACTGGTAGTTGTTGCCACTGGTAGTTGTTGTTACTGGTAGTTGTTGTCACTGGTAGTTGCTGTCACTGGTAGTTGTTGAGCTGGTAGTTGTTGTCACTGGTAGTTGCTGTCACTGGTAGTTGTTGAGCTGGTAGTTGTTGCAGATAATTGTTGTCACTGGTAGTTGTTGTCACTGGTTGTTGTTCTCACTGGTAGTTGCTGTCTCTGGTAGTTGTTGAGCTGGTAGTTGTTGTCACTGGTAGTTGTTGTCACTGTTAGTTGTTGTCACTGGTAGTTGTTGTCACTGGTAGGTGTTTTCACGGGTAGTTGTCGTCACTGCTAGTTGTTGCCACTGGTAGTTGCTGTTACTGTTATTTGTTGTCACTGGTTGTATTTTTCACTGGTAGTTGTTGTCACTGGCAGTTGTTGTTACTGGTAGTTGTTGTCACTGGTAGTTGCTGTCACTGGTAGTTGTTGAGCTGGTAGTTGTTGTCACTGGTAGTTGCTGTCACTGGTAGTTGTTGAGCTGGTAGTTGTTGTCACTGGTAGTTGCTGTCACTGGTAGTTCTTGAGCTGGTAGTTGTTGCAGATAATTGATGTCACTGGTAGTTGTTGTCACTGGTTGTTGTTCTCACTGGTAGTTGCTGTCTCTGGTAGTTGTTGAGCTGGTAGTTGTTGTCACTGGTAGTTGTTGTCACTGTTAGTTGTTGTCACTGGTAGTTGTTGTCACTGGTAGTTGTTTTCACGGGTAGTTGTTGTCACTGCTAGTTGTTGCCACTGGTAGTTGCTGTTACTGTTATTTGTTGTCACTGGTTGTATTTTTCACTGGTAGTTGTTGTCACTGGCAGTTGTTGTCACTGGTAGTTGCTGTCACTGGTAGTTGTTGAGCTGGTAGTAGTTGTCACTGGTTGTATTTTTCTCTGCTAGTTGTTGTCACTGGCAGTTGTTGTCACTGGTAGTTGCTGTCACTGGTAGTTGTTTAGCTGGTAGTTGTTGTCACTGGTAGTTGTTTTCACGGGTAGTTGTTGTCACTGGTAGTTGTTGCCACTGGTAGTTGTTGTTACTGGTAGTTGTTGTCACTGGTAGTTGTTTTCACGGGTAGTTGTTGTCACTGGTAGTTGTTGCCACTGGTAGTTGTTGTTACTGGTAGTTGTTGTCACTGGTAGTTGTTGAACTGGTAGTTGTTGTCACTGGTAGTTGTTGAACTGGTAGTTGTTGTCACTGGTAGTTGTTGTCACTGGTAGTTGCTGTCACTGGTAGTTGTTGAGCTGGTAGTCGTTTCACTGGTAGTTGTTGAACTGGTTTTTGTTGTCACTGGTAGTTGTCACTGGTAGTTGCTGTCACTGGTAGTTGCTGTCACTGGTAGTTGTTGAGCTGGTAGTTGTTGTCACTTGTAGTTGTTTTCACGAGTAGATATTGTCACTGGTAGTTGTTGTCGCTGGTAGTTGCTGTCACTGGTAGTTGTTGAGCTGGTAGTCGTTTTCACTGGTAGTTGTTGAACTGGTAGTTGTTGTCACTGGTAGTTGTTGTCACTGGTAGTTTTTTCACTGGTAGTTGTTGTCACTGGTAGTTGTTGTCACTGGCAGTTGT
The DNA here is from genome assembly GCA_032718475.1 of Nemertoderma westbladi. Classification (NCBI taxonomy): domain Eukaryota; kingdom Metazoa; phylum Xenacoelomorpha; order Nemertodermatida; family Nemertodermatidae; genus Nemertoderma; species Nemertoderma westbladi. The sequence continues at coordinate 3,538 of JAUCBJ010001785.1, forward strand.
TGTCACTGGTAGTTGCTGTCACTGGTAGTTGTTGAGCTGGTAGTAGTTGTCACTGGTTGTATTTTTCACTGGTAGTTGTTGTCACTGGTAGTTGTTGCCACTGGTGGTTGTTGTCACTGGTTGTTGTTGTCGCTGGTAGTAGTTGTTACTGGTTGTATTTTTCTCTGGTAGTTGTTGTCACTGGCAGTTGTTGTCACTGGTAGTTGCTGTCACTGGTAGTTGTTGAGCTGGTAGTTGTTGTCACTGGTAGTTGCTGTCACTGGTAGTTGTTTTCACTGGTAGTTGTTGTTACTGGTAGTTGTTGTCACTGGTTGTATTTTTCACTGGTAGTTGTTGTCACTGGTAGTTGTTGTCACTGGTAGTTGCTGTCTCTGGTAGTTGTTGAGCTGGTAGTTGTTGTCACTGGTAGTTGCTGTCACTGGTAGTTGTTGAGCTGGTAGTTGTTGCAGATAGTTGTTGTCACTGGTAGTTGCTGTCACTGGTAGTTGTTTTCACTGGTAGTTGTTTTCACTGGTAGTTGTTGTCACTGGTAGTTGTTGTCACTGGTAGTTGTTTTCACGGGTAGTTGTTGTCACTGGTAGTTGTTGCCACTGGTAGTTGTTGTTACTGGTAGTTGTTGTCACTGGTTGTATTTTTCACTGGTAGTTGTTGTCACTGGTAGTTGTTGTCACTGGTAGTTGCTGTCTCTGGTAGTTGTTGAGCTGGTAGTTGTTGTCACTGGTATTTGTTGTCACTGGTAGTTGTTGAGCTGGTAGTTGTTGCAGATAGTTGTTGTCACTGGTAGTTGCTGTCACTGGTAGTTGTTGAGCTGGTAGTTGTTGCAGATAGTTGTTGTCACTGGTAGTTGTTGTCACTGGTTGTTGTTGTCACTGGTAGTTGTTTTCAAGGGTAGTTGTTGACACTGGTAGTTGTTGTTACTGGTAGTTGTTGTCACTGGTAGTTGCTGTCACTGGTAGTTGTTGAGCTGGTAGTTGTTGTCACTGGTAGTTGCTGTCACTGGTAGTTGTTGAGCTGGTAGTTGTTTTCACGGGTAGTTGTTGTCACTGGTAGTTGTTGCCACTGGTAGTTGTTGTTGCTTGTAGTTGTTGTCAATGGTTGTATTTTTCACTGGTAGTTGTTGTCACTGGTAGTTGTTGTCACTGGTAGTTGCTGTCACTGGTAGTTGTTGAGCTGGTAGTTGTTGTCACTGGTAGTTGCTGTCACTGGTAGTTGTTGAGCTGGTAGTTGTTGCAGATAGTTGTTGTCACTGGTAGTTGCTGTCACAGGTAGTTGTTGAGCTGGTAGTTGTTGCAGATAGTTGTTGTCACTGGTAGTTGTTGTCACTGGTTGTTGTTGTCACTGGTAGTTGTTTTCAAGGGTAGTTGTTATCACTGGTAGTTGTTACCACTGGTAGTTGTTTTCAATGGTAGTTGTTGTCACTGGTAGTTGCTGTCTCTGGTAGTTGTTGAGCTGGTAGTTGTTGTCACTGGTAGTTGCTGTCACTGATAGTTGTTGAGCTGGTAGTTGTTGCAGATAGTTGTTGTCACTGGTAGTTGTTGTCACTGGTGGTTGTTGTCACTGGTAGTTGTTTTCACGGGTAGTTGTTGTCACTGGTAGTTGTTGCCACTTGTAGTTGTTGTTACTGGTAGTTGTTGTCACTGGTTGTATTTTCACTGGTAGTTGTTGTCACTGGTAGTTGTTGAGCTGGTAGTTGTTGTCACTGGTAGTTCCTGTCACTGGTAGTTGTTGAGCTGGTAGTTGTTACAGGTAGTTGTTGTCACTGGTAGTTGTTGAGCTGGTATTTGTTGTCACTGGTAGTTGCTGTCACTGGTAGTTGTTGAGCTGGTAGTTGTTGAGCTGGTAGTTGTTGAGCGGATAGTTTTCACTGGTAGTTGTTGACACTGGTAGCTTAGGTAAATCTCCACGAACGGGGGCCACATCTGCCTCTCCTTGTCACTCAGCTGTACGTGCCATGCATTTGAGTGTGATCACAACCGCATTAGCCCTTACAGATTGTATTCACTTTGTCTAGGTAGGCCCTGTTATTATACGTTGCACTACTGTATAACGTCACTTCTTTGCACTGTCAATTAATTTTTAGTTAGGCCCTCCTATTGTGTATCTACTGTACTTCAATATACCGTACTTGCATTTAAATTTGATTTGATTCATTTTAGTAGTATTATATTTGATTTTTTGCAGTTCATACAGTACTATAATTAGATTATTTATGTTTATACTTCCATGTACTGTACTTACTACCTTTATCTCGCTGAAGATGGTTTATTGATTAAATCGAAACTTTCGAACTATAACTATATGGCTTTTTTCCAGTTTGCGCTCATTATTCTATTTCTCATTACACTGGTATTTGTAATATATTTCACAGTTCAACTTCTGGATATATTATCCATAAGCCCCTCTTGATTTTTTTTAGTGTTGAAGTCATAAACTCTATTAGTACCGGGCTATAAAATGTTGTACAAATACATATTATATTGACCCCCCCCCCCCCCCCTCCCACCATCTAAAATCTACTAATTTTAACGAAAACGTCTGATTTTTTGTTTGTACGCAGATTTCACTTGTGTGAATCAGACCGAAAAAAAATTTCGAAAATTAATTTCTACTGGGATGGTTATTTTGCAGGACCAAAATTTCAATTAGTGAACAATTGCGCTGAATCATTTGGAATATATTTAAAACCGCTCTAATGTCTAGAAATGACAGTTTTAGTCCTCGACACAGGCAAAAAATGAATAAACCAGAGAAACCAGTGAAAGTAACCAGCACTTTTAAGTTTGAACACAACATTTTTAGTTGACTTATACGAGGCTATAAATTTACATTTTCAGGATTTCTGGTACGCTGATTCTAATGGAATACATTTCTAATTTTCGAGATCATTGCTACTCGTAATTTTCGGCTTAATATGACAAATATTGGTGCTAGCACCAAATTTCGCAACCCTCACCAAAAAGAACATGTTTGAGATGTCCAGTGCTATTTTTATTGATTCCTTCATAAACCCGTATAACGCAAGAATGAAGATGATACATTTGATTCGATTGATACTATTAATCAATTTGTGTATTTTCAAAAATTTGGTGCTGGCACAAACATTTCAGCAAGCGCGGAAAAAATACAAGCTTGAGAACTCTTATGCAATTTTTACTTATTCCATTGAAATCAGAATTCTCACAAACCCGTATAACGCAAGAAACAAGGTGACACAATCAATTGATATATTTGATGGGTTTCAAAATTTGGCGCTTGCAACAAATTTTGCACCCACTTCAGAAAAATACAAGTTTGAGATGTCTAGTTAACTGAATAAATATCACTTTTAATATTGCTTAACTGTACCTAAGTCTCGCAGTGGCAGAGTGGATTCAGCGCCTATAAACTACTCACAATAGTGTTTGGCGATATAGGTTCAACACCCTATGTAGAAATTTCGCGCGGTTTTGTTTTGTTCTAAGATTTACCATTGCGAGTAACGCCTTACAGCTCGCAGCCACGAAGGTGGAGCCTTCGGGTTCCCTCCGGTGGTTCCTGTTTTATGTTCACCAATGACTTTTACTTTTTTTACTTAACGATATCCAACTTGATGAAATATCACAGGATATATATTATTTGCTTATTACCGACAACGTTCAACTAAGAATCAATCCGATAGACACAATGAAGAGGAGCTTATGAGACATATAATTTCGAATGATTCATGATGTTGCCAAATGGTTTACACTATTTACACGAGGACATCAAAGATTACAGATAATTACAGTATAATACAAGGTAATACTTATAACAGTTGCCATGGAAAAGCAGTGGCGTCACATTACACCCGCAGATCGTGTTACTGCGGGGGGCAGCGTACCTCGACTCGGGCACAACTTGATTGGAAAATAAAAAATAAGCTTTATAAAAAAAAATTACGTCGGATTATTTGAAAATATACTTCCTGTTGCCATGGTAAAATGTAATTTCTATATGATGATTTCCTTCAATCCGAGTTGCTGCGATGTTTTGATCAACAAGAGGCAAGTAGACAAGAACATGTTAAATTCTGTAACTGTTATTCAGTTTTTAATACATTTGTATTACTATTTGAAAAAGATTATTTGAATGTATTAATCTTTTTGAACTACTGTAATCTTTCTTACCTGTTCCATCATTACATATATCGCAGGAGGTCTGACAGTCTTTACGAATATCGGCTTCCGAACATCTCCCCGCAACCGCCAATCCTTTGCAAAGTTGATTTCGATCTGGCTCTTCCCAACACCCTAAACGCAAAGATAAGTTAATGCAACGAATGTAAAACTGAATTATCAAATGAGTAAAGTGCAAAATTTATAATATGGCATCACCTGTCACATAAATAACGATTTGGCATCTGCCACAATGTACCTACCCTGACCACAAACATCTCCGGTTACAAATTAAGTCTGATCTATTGATCTTACCAATCACATCTGGAATAAACGTAGAATCACAATCACATGCCATAAAGTACTCACCAGGCACACACACATTTCCTGTTCCAATATATGTTGGATCATCTGCACCACTTTCTTCAGACACTACAAATTGAAGCGTATCACCGGTGTCTAAATATAAGAAAAACCTAAAATAATGGGTTTAAAATAATGAAAACAAATTATTTTTATTCCTAAATTGTTACATTTTCGCGTTTTTTTTTCTTTTTCTCGGTGGAATTAAAAGCACATGTTCAGTTCCCAGGAGCACCTGTCTTCAGGGGAGTTTAATGACTCTTTAATACAGGCTTCGTTGCCTGTCTGTACGGCAATTCCAATTCTTTGGCGTAGGAATTGAAATGACCTGGGGTTCCCCCTAACGTTCTGGATTCGGTGGCCAAGCAATTGGATAAATTATAGACACGATGGGCCAATGCCACCAAGTGTCTCAATTGCCACTGGTTGATCGAGATACTCAAGTGAGATGCTACTGAACTTGACGGCTTTGCGTTCTTCAGCCAACTCAGCAACACGGGGACCATCTTGGGCAGCAAGTGATGCATACGATGCAGCTAGGCGATGTGTACACTGTACATGTGAAGTCCCACCCCAGACATCGACCTTGGGACCAGTAAAGGAGTGTGGCACCCTCTGGTCGCTTGCCATCATTTCGTATTAGATAAACTCGTTCCAATGTGCAGGGGAATTGAGCCGATATTAAAGATCTGAAAATGATCTCATTTCCGAGACGCTGTCTGGCAATCTTGCTTTTTTTATTACAATATTTTATAATGTTATTATTATTTTATAATGTTATTATTATTTTGTAATGTTATTGTTATTTTGTAATGTCATTATTATTTTATAATGTGGGGCCAGCGACGAAAGTAAGCGAGCTTATCATACAGGTACCACTAACTCAATCGTTGTGTCTGTTGCTCTGTTGTTTTGTTGCTCTGTTGATCTGTTGTGTACAATTTTAAACGTTAGTAACTCAGCCAAATCTCGATAAAATATATCCAAACTTGGTACATTATGTAGTCTGGCAAAAGTTTAGAGATTTTCCAAGTTGAGTTTGCGTGGGGTCTTCGTGCAGCATCTGTGTAGCTGTCTTGCAGTTATAATAAATTCATTTACCCAAAAATTATTAGGCTTGGCATCAGCTAGTTGCTAGGAGACTGCAGGATATATCATGTGGGTTTGAAATTCAGCAATACCGGTACAATACAGCAATTATTAATGTGGCCTTGGAAAGTGTGGTAGGCCTATTTCACTTTCTTCTGGCATTCCAGCATTTCCAGATTGCAGAGTTCAGAGTATTCAGTTATTCGCGACTATTCAGCTATATCATGTACCGATGCGGTATCTTAATCTTATTAAATATATGTTTTACAGTACGGTACCGGTACTGTTACAGTGGTACATAGTTACCGGTACCGTCTTCAGGTCGTTGGCGCCACCCACCAATCGGCTTGGCAAAGGCAACCATGAAGCCATTGAAGTTTTGAAATTATGCGGACTTAAGACTGATTGCATATTGTCAGGTTGTACCAGCTGACCTTGATTCCATGTTCCGGTATACACTACTGCACTAGGTACCCCAACAGCCAAATACTGCAATACCCAGCAACGTTTGGAATTGTACCGGTACTCAAACATCGCGCCATCAAGGCTACCACCTCTGTCTGTCGCAGTGTCGTTGGCGACCTTGACTTTTGGTATCGCTACTGTGCTAGTGCTATGGGCAAACTGGACTAACCGATGAGGGAGACCCGAGGACTGAAGAATGCATTGAATTTTTTGAGTAGTTTGACTGTGGACTTCTATGACATCGATGCCAAGCTGCCAATGCGAAAGTTTTTTTTAAGTAAAAGTTTGGTTAAATTTTCTTAATTATTTATTTAAATTTCTTAAGTACCGATTTTGGGATAGAATTGCTCAATTTTAATCTGTATCTAATAACTGACCCTCGTCCTGCGCGATGGCCCCACGAACGTGTTATTATTGTTACTTACCTAAGAAACTGTCACCAAATTCAATGAACTGTGGAGTCACCAGTAGTGGTGTTATTGTTGTGATTATAAGTAACAAAGCTCTCGTCATGATTGCAAATGTAGACTGACCTTTTACTTTAACTTGGTTGTTTCAATAACAAAGTAACCTATAAATTTGGACCTATTATGTTCTCAATGTCTACACTATCACTGATAGTGGTGATGACAGGAAAAATAAAATTAATGACGGCTGATTTGTCAAAAATGATATCTAACAAAAATAATTCGGAAAATAAACTTTCCCCATTCGATTAATATAACACTCTATTTATCTTATGAATTATTCGCTTAAATTGAAGATTTAAATTATATAGGACAGTGTAAAATGGTAAGAAAGTTTCCACTCAAGGCGTTGGCTAAAAATGTCAACCTTTGAATATAAGTATACTGGAACATTGCATGTGGTACAGTTTGGTTTGTAAGAAGTTCTTTCATGCTTTAATGGCTGTAATTAATTTAATTATGGTTGCATATTACTTAGCATCTGTAATAGCTTGAAAGAAACCTGTTATAAAGAAACCCCATAAGCGTTTCTAATTGCTTTGTATCAGTTTCAAGTATATACCATTTAGTATCACCGTTAATAGCGATAAAGGATATATTTATGACGCATGTTACGACGTTTGAGTAAGATGAAAGAAATCAAGTCTTGACTTAGGTTAAGATCCGAGTTATTATCTGGGTTTGATTAAAATTCTGTGTGTAGGTTGGACCTTTCCTCGTTTGTTCTCGTGAGAAGCGAAGCAACTCTAACGACACATTTATCTGTTTTGTTAGCAGTCAAAGTGCATATATACTGTAAACGGATGAGTGACTAGATGATAATCGAATGTGTTAAATTAATATAAGAGGTGAGCAAAACAGGAGAATGTAGAAATGGGTTGGGCAGGAACTCCTCATTTGGGATTATATCATCTAATAAAAAGAATGAAACAAACATGTTCAGTGGCAGCCACGGCACAGGGGGAGCAGGGGACACGTCCCCCTTGTCCAACATTCAAGGTAAAGGGGGACGCTATATGATATGTCCACTCCACAGCACTTTTAAAAATTTATCAATCCAAATTGAACTACAAACAATACTTAATTTAACTGACTGTACAGTATTTTATTGGTAAACAAGATAAGACCTACCCCTACAAGCCAAATTTTCTCTGTTGAGGTAATATATAACTCCAGAGTACAGTTTAAAGCCTCCTACACCAGGTCGGGAATCCAAAACCAGGGTAATATCAACCACCTTTATTTAGAACTGGTGAGATTACTAGGAAGTTCAATTGTCTGTTCGAACTACACAAAACATTATAGTACAACGAATGGTCATTAGCGGTCTTGTTGCCGTCCAAGCAGAGCGATAATAATTTATCATAATAATAATATTATATCTTATAAGCTTGAATAAATAATGCGTATCTTAATTTTAATTAATATATTTGTGGCAAATATGTTGAATATATTAATGAAATAGTTGTGGCAAGTTTTATACAATACAGTATGCGCTTTCATAAATTGAATATTTGAGCACGCAATTGGAAAATTTTTCATGCCCCCCCCCCCCCCTCGTTACCCATATAATATCTACTCCTGTCGTTGATATATATAATTATATTTATAATAAATGCAACTGCAAATAGCTGCTAAATTTAAATTTAAGGCTATGATTTCACAATTAATGCGGTAACTAACAGTGCTAGGACAGTAGTCCCCCACACCAGACAGTAGACCCCCGGACAGTAACCCCCCCGGACAATATCCCCCCGTACAGTAGCCTAGCGGACAGTAGCCCCCGGACAGTAGCCCCCATATAGTAACCCCCAGACAGTAACCCCCAGACAGTAGCCCCCCGGATAATAGCCCCCGGAGAGTAGCCCCTATATAGTAACCCCCAGACAGTAGCCCCCCGGATAATAGCCCCTCGGATAGTAGCCCCCGGACAGTAGCCCCCATTTAGTAACCCCCAGACAGTAGCCCCGCGGACAGTTGCCCCCATATAGTAGCCCCCCGGACAGTTGCCCCCGGATAGTAGCCCCCAGATAGTAGCCCCCAGATAGCAACCCCAGGACAGTAGCCCCCCGGATAGTAGCCCCCGGACAGTAGCCCCCATATAGTAACCCCCAGACAGTAGCCCCCCGGATAATAGCCCCTCGGATAGTAGCCCCCCGGACAGTTGCCCCCCGGACAGTTGCCCCCCGGATAGTAGCTCCCCGGTTAGTAGCCCCCCGGACAGTTGCCCCCGGTCAGTAGCCCCCCGGACAGTTGCCCCCCGGATAGTAGCCCCCCGGTTAGTAGCCCCCCGGACAGTTGCCCCCCAAGAGAATATGGAATGCTCTGCCTCGGGAATCCAGAACGGCGTCTCACCAATGTCCTTCTAGTAGCTACTCTGAAGACCAGCTATATACTATATATCAACCCACTATATATCAACTGGAATATGGCCAATGAACCCCTTACCAGCAGGATCATATAATGGACTGTAATTTTATATTGTTTTTTTTTTAAATAAAATTGCTTTTACCTATTTTTTAGAGTGCCGTAATACTTGAATTGTTCAATGCAACTCAGGTTTTTTTAAGCACCTAGTACAATATTCTATTTCTATTTACTTTCTACCTATCTTCTTTCTATTTCAATTTAATTTTATCGAATTAATTTTCTGAAATTTATTTTATTTTCCTTGAATTAAATTTTTGCTATACTTTTTGGTATACATTTTTTGACGTAAATCGATATGATTCTACTATTTTTTTTGAAAATTTTCTTGTCATTTAAACTTTTAGAATTCTTCAGTTTGTATGTGAGTTGCTAATATCCGGGGCTACTGTCCGGGGGACTTCTGTCCTGGGGATACTCTCTGGGGGGCTAGTGGCCAGACGGCTAGGCCTCCTGTCCTAGAACCGTAACGCACATTGGCGAATAAAGGAGAAAAAATAATGTAATGGCATTGATACACATTTGCCACACCCCCTGCCCATTTTACTTTTCTATAAGTTCTATGTGAATGCGCCTGTCTCTCAATTTAAAACATATCTGAACTTACTACCTACATACTACTAGGTCGAGCGAACTGGGACAGTGGAAATGAGATCCTTCCAGGCTTCCCGATTCTCCATAGTTGTCGCAATTTCGTTTCTCCCAAGTTCAGTATCCCTTTCAAGTTGATCTATATATGTTATGGCCGGTCGTCCACGACTACGTTTTCCATGAGTTGGTTGCCAGAAAAGTAGATCTGGTATGACCTCGTCTTTACTTCGCCAGCAGTGCCCACTGAATCTTAATCTGCGTTCACGGAGGGTGGTTGATACAGGTGGTATTGTACCATAAAGCTCGGCGTTTGTCATGTGTTGTCTCCAGCTGATGTTTAGGGCTGCCCTTAGTAGTCTTGTGTAGCAACCATCAATTCGTTGTTCAAGTGATTTAGTCAGTGTCCAGGTCTCACCCCCGTATAAAAATACACTTTCCACTGTGGCTCGAAAGAACTTAGTCTTCAGGTGCCTGGAGAGATCTGATTTCCAGATGGTATTCATTTTTGATAGAGCTACCCAAGCCTTTGCTTTTTAGTTGACCAATGAAGATTGTATGGCATCTTAAGCAGTTGAGCGCTGCAACATAGCGAGCTACGTATTTTGTCAACAGATTTTTTAAAATTTTCCACACCCCACATCCAATACTATTCAATATACCTATTACATTCCATGCCATCACATGATTAATATTTCAATATAGGTAATATATAGTAGTAGCATCAATCAGTTAGTTGGTGTGAAGTGAAGCACATTTCAATAAGGTGATTGAGATTTCGGTGTAATTCGAAAATAAATACTACTACTATCGATACCATGCTTATTTTCTCCATGGAGCTGCCAAAGCACAAGATTGTGTTCAGGCTGGTACTCACAGCGAAAACAATGTGCTGCAATTCGGAAGCGGCTTTGTTCAAGTGTCAAGCTTGGGGGAACCAAAGAGACATCTGCAATGTTATATAGTGTCTGGTTGGTGAATGTTCCATCCAAAGATTTGGTTTCCTCAGCAGTTAGAGTCCAGCATGGATTCCTATAGATGAGTACTGGCACTACTGCTGCTCTAAATAATCGTACCTTAACCCTATCTGCCCCGCGCTATTTGATTACGTAATTGGCCCGGGGGGGGGGGGGGGGGGGGGGCATTTTAGATATTTTTTTTGATCTTGGCTCAAAAATTACAATTTTTATTGTATGCTGGTTTTCGAGGTCGCTGATCACGATACAATTTGTTAAAAATATTTTTGGCAATGCAACCATCATTTTGTTGCTATTTTGGTCATCCATTACGAAAAGTATAAGTAAAAAAATGTCAAAAAAACTGTGTTTGGTTCAGTAATTCTGAGGGTATACGGGTTTTCGAGGTCGCTTATCACGATGAAACTACTAATAAATAGTTGGTGCTATTCTGGTGTCCAAGAACGAAAAGTACAAGTAGCAAAAAATTACAAACTATCCGACGTGACTTCCAGTCCGACGACGTAGTCGTCCACATGATCAAGCATACCATCTCTTTGAGCTTTTATGCTCATACGATCAGACATTACATGATATTTTTCATAGTCAACTGTGAAAATTTTGGTCTTCTTAGAGTTAACAAAATGAGATGAGGAGCCATTGGGCTCCCTGTAGTGATTCTGATTATGAAGTTATGTGCGATACATTATTGCGTATATACGATAATGTTTTGATACATGCGCCCAGTACCGGTAGTGGTAGTTCAGGTACGGTTGTAGAACCTGCAATAAAGGTTAAAGTTGAACAAGAAATCCAGCCAGGGTTCGGGGCCATACCATTGTTTTACTTTCCGTAAAACAATGGGGAGTGCCTGGAGGGCGTCAAAGTAGTTTTATAATGCCTTGATGACCTTACTACAATGGGGGTCGACCACGGTCTTATTGAGGATCGTATTATAGTTCTACAGAGGCCACGGGTTGGTTTAACCGACGTTCGCTGATAAATCAGTGCTGAGGGGATACATGGTTTAACTGCACCGACCACTACAGGACCCTTGTAATAGTCATAAACATTATGCGTCACAATACCCAGAATTATACATTTTATTATAAGAAGGGATCTAGGGGTCTTAACCTCGAATGATAAGTTTATTTTACCGAAAATAACTTATCTTTTATTGGCGCAATTGTAGGACTAATCCCATCACATGCGTACTTTTTAACCGGGTAGTGTACAAATTTAGGAATCGCGTAATTTTTCTTGAAATTAATATCTCATATCTCTCCAAACCACGTACACGTTTCGACCTTACTGGGTCTCATCAGCGTGGTGTCGGATTCGAACCTGGGACCTCGAGGTGGAAGCCGAGCCTACAGCCACTAGGCCACAGGTTCTTGAGATATGGAGTATTAATTTCAAAGACAGCTGCCATTTTATTAGCCCCTGATTTTTGATTATTGATAGTAACAATGTGTTGGCAAGCTGTATTTTTCGAGGTGTTTGTTATTATACATTTTATTATAAGAAGGGATCTAGGGGTCTTAACCTCGAATGATAAGTTTATTTTACCGAAAATAACTTATCTTTTATTGGCGCAATTGTAGGACTAATCCCATCACATGCGTACTTTTTAACCGGGTAGTGTACAAATTTAGGAATCGCGTAATTTTTCTTGAAATTAATATCTCATATCTCTCCAAACCACGTACGCGTTTCGACCTTACTGGGTCTCATCAGCGTGGTGTCGGATTCGAACCTGGGACCTCGAGGTGGAAGCCGAGCCTACAGCCACTAGGCCACAGGTTCTTGAGATATGGAGTATTAATTTCAAAGACAGCTGCCATTTTATTAGCCCCTGATTTTTGATTATTGATAGTAACAATGTGTTGGCAAGCTGTATTTTTCGAGGTGTTTGTTATTATACATTTTATTATAAGAAGGGATCTAGGGGTCTTAACCTCGAATGATAAGTTTATTTTACCGAAAATAACTTATCTTTTATTGGCGCAATAGTAGGACTAATCCCATCACATGCGTACTTTTTAACCGGGTAGTGTACAAATTTAGGAATCGCGTAATTTTTCTTGAAATTAATATCTCATATCTCTCCAAACCACGTACGCGTTTCGACCTTACTGGGTCTCATCAGCGTGGTGTCGGATTCGAACCTGGGACCTCGAGGTGGAAGCCGAGCCTACAGCCACTAG
>JAUCBJ010001786.1:0-89225 GCA_032718475.1 Nemertoderma westbladi
GAGTAGATCGATTCATCATCTGCATATTACTAGCTGTTAACTGTTTACTGAAGTCGTCTTGCTTCTCTTGAAGATTTTCCAACTCCAGTTGGGCGATCTCTTCAGCCGCTCTCCGTTCTGCTTCTGCCACCGCTATCTTTCTTTCCGCTTCTGCCGCTGCTGCCGCTTTTGCCTCTGCCGCTGCCGCTTTTGCCTCTGCCGCTGCCTCTGCTTTTCTTTCTGCCTCTGCCACTGCCGCCTTTCTTTCTGCTTCTGCCACTGCTGCTATCTTTCTGTCTTCTATACGTTTTTTCTTTACTTGTTCTTCTTGAACCTTAGCGATGCGGATGCTTTCATTGAATTTAGCTTGGTTCGCAGCTAACCTATCCACATCGATTGCGTCCAACACACGCTGGGCTCCTTCACTATTAGGGCTAAGTCCGCCTAACCTTCTCCTCAACTCTTCATCACCTAAAAAACGTTGATAGTCTGACAGATAAATGTCAATGGCATCCCTCTTATGCGGCTTCTCTGCTGTCGCTTCACTTTCCACTTGGGAAAAGGTAGCATCCGTGGATTCTCCATGGGTTGAGCGCTCCTCTAGCTGAGCTTTCCACTGAGCCGTTCCTTGAACCTGGAGACTCACCCGTTGAAACCAAGTCTTTACAGCAACTTGCAACGACGTGTCTTGTCTTCTTTTAGAAGCCTCCTCAAAGGCTGATAAGATTAGCCTGATTCGTAGAATTCTTTCTCTAACTTGATAAAGCAGTTGTCCCTGCTCTTGAGGTCCTTGGGGTTGTTGAAACAGTTGTTTTTCTACTCGCTCCATAGAGCTGAAGAATCCCTGTGCGTATCCGGCTGCGGACCTCTTCCACACAGCTGGATCGATGGTCTCCTTGGCTACTCCCATCCGGTGTATGTCTTCCCAGGCAGCTTCTGATAAATCAAACGGGAGTCCGGGTCCGGGGAAGTTCCATTGCGACTCGACCATAGACTTCAGTTCTTCCCTTGTGTATCCCTCATAACTATCTTTAGTTGATCGCTTACTTCTCGCCCAATCGATCTGGTGTTCTTCCACCGCGATCAATAACCTAGTGAGTACGGCTGCAGGCAGGATGAGAAGGGGATCCGAATAAACCGCATCCGTCATCTTTGCTCCGCGCTCGGGTGTCAGCTCTACAGTATCTCTCACTACTGGAGCTGTCGGGCCGCTGAGAAATAAGTTCTTGGCTCGCGGGTTGTTGCTGTTCCGCTGCTTCTTGGTCCCGCTTGACCTGAGCTCGAGTGCCTATGATAGACCTACGGTGTTGGACCAGCCTAGGTTCTGTTGTTACTACTGGAGGGATGACCTTCCTCACAGTGGGAGGTGAACTGAATTTAGGTGTAGACGGTTCTACACCCTTATCTGAGTCGCAGATAGTTACATCTAATAAACTGTCTGACAGGTTCTGCTTAGTATCAGACATGTTTGTTTGCACAGTTGAATGCCTACTGCTATATTACAGTCTAAGCAAGTCTAGTAATTCAGCATTAACTGCTAGCCTAGTAATTAATCACCGATACTGCTACTCAGTGTAGCGTGATATATATATATAATGTTAGAATACCGGTATGCTTATGGTATATATAAGTATTATTACAGACTAGGTTTTTTACAGAATACCGGTATATAATTTTAGCACAAATATATATAAATATATAATAGGCCTATCGTGGATACCGGTATGCAGTTTACACTTATAGTATATATAAGTATAATTATTAACTAGAATTAATTACAGAATACCGGTATGATTTCAGCCTAAGATTTATAGAAATAAATATAATAAGCCTATTGTAAATACCGGTATGTCAATTATTTTAGAATAATTGAATTTCTGAATTTTAAGGGTTACTTGGTTACTTTAACTTACTTTATTACCGTTATTTGAGCAGTAGTCCAACTGATATTGAGACCTAATTGTTATATGGCAGGCCTACTATTTATAAATCGTTTGAGTTGATTTATAATATATATATACCCGTTTAATGGGTTTTGTCAATGTTTGAAATAAATGTTATTATTTCTGGGGGAGTCACTACACATAAGCTGTGCGCTCTCAGTGGAGTGCTACTTGTTAGACACTAAAACAAATAATTCTAATTTACCTAAGTTACTTAATACTACAAATTACGTACAATTCGGGTTGAGATTACAATCTCTAAATAAACACAAAAATTTAATTACCAATACACAAATACGAATTTTTAGGGTAATTTTACAAGAAGTCTACTAACCAGCCTAACAAAGGGTTAGAATATCTGGTTATTACAACGGACAGGTTACTACGGTATTTGAAAATAATAAGTAGTAGTAAATATACTGCGTTGTCCAGATAGGAAAATACCACCGCCTGACGACCTATAACCGTATCGCTATAGGTACTACGTTATGTATCACGGAGTGTTCCTACCTAGAGAGTTAATTACCGCGGTCTACCAGAACCAACGTGCCTATTAACCACTTTACAACACAAATACACTGCCTACACACTAATTGCTTTCGGAAAGCACTGTACACTAAACCCTAAATTAGGTACAAGTACTTGTATAACAAATAATTAGTAGTTAAAAATACTTGAACAGCTAAAAGAACCACGGTATCTGCCGGAGTGACCAAAGCACAAAATCTCCAGTCTTTACCTACGCCGAGCAGCCCTGATGTAGTACCGGGGTTAGTTTAACTATAACGGTATGTATAACAAACACAATTACTGTAGGAATAAACTTGGGGATATGAATGTTGCGAATAATCGCATAAACTCTGAATAATAAATATTACGCTACGCGTACAAACTACTCAAACAAAATGCAGACCAAATACTGACAGACTACTATCAAGCCTAAACAAACTACGGTATATGCAGACTCCGAAATGATTAGTTAGTATGCGTTCTAACCCAGTAGTACGACTTATTCTTTCACAGGGGGTTTACCTCACAGCACTTGAAGCCCCTACTTTCCTAACTTAGCACTTTATCGGACAGATGCTCTACACACACCGAAATTTCCTCAAACCCAACAACAGCCAGACAACTATCCAGCCTACAAATTATCTAAATAAAATTATACGCTACCCGTACAGACTACACAAACAAAGTACAGACCAAACGATGGCAGACTACTATCAAGCCTAAATACACTACAGTATATGCAGACTCCGAAATGATTAGTTAGTATGCGTTCTAACCCAGTAGTACGACTTATTCTTTCACAGGGGGTTTACCTCACAGCACTTGAAGCCCCTACTTTCCTAACTAGCACTTCATCGGACAGATGCTCTACACACACTGCAATCCGTTCAGACTTAACAACAGTTAGACAACAGTCAAGCCTACAAATTATCTGTACAATCTGAGCAGGCTTACACGCCTTCTGCTCAATACTGGCCTACAAATAAATAAAACTGACAGAAATAAGTAAGCTCCAAAAGAAACAAGGGGTGTACAGTCCCTAATCTCTTAAACAGCCTACCGGTATACAATACCACAATCGAATAATACTGCTGTACCTGTACTACTGTAGGTACCGGTCCGGATGATCAGGCAGTCAGGCCTACTGGTTACCGGTCGACCGGTACTTTCGACTAGATTGCTTACACCGCAATCCAGAAGCAATATCTGTTATTGTTTGCGCTTTTAAGACCTTTGACAGTTTAACCTGCCAAATTAGGATGTCTTTTAGATGATATATATTCTTTAGCTTATGACGAGTATTTGATACACTACATTAGCCGAAGCCAGTCTATGCGCAATCATTCACCCGCTGGATATACCCGGGAGACTGAATTCGGAAGCTTAATGATTGATGGTGTAAGCCTACCGTATTATTCGACTGATCGTAATATATAATCTCTGACAAATATTATTCACTTTCGGGAAATATTAACAGTTCCTTTAGGACGTGGCGCTCTAAATATGTAAACAGAGTTATGACTTAAACTAGACACAACGAAAAGGCTATAGATTTACGTATATGGCGCATTCTTTAGGAGATGCTTTGTTATCAGTTACAATCATACACAATGCTGCACAATACTGCACACTAATCTGCCGACCTTCACTAAATTTGGTCACGTATAAAGAGAGCAACATACAATTTATGTCGGGCATATGAAATAGCATTAGATTCACTTCAAACCACTTAACATAGGTCGCAATCGTTTATCTGTAACCGGTCTCTCTAACCTTTAGTATATCAAGAAGGTGGGGTATCTGACTATTGATCAGTATTCCGATATAATATTTCATCAACCAATATAATGAATAACCGACAGTAAAAGCAGTAATATTAGTAAGTTTGTATGATTATGGTTTATGATTGATGGTAAGATAACAGATATACGTTCTATAATTAAGCCTACTAATGTAAAGCTAAAGAATGCTGATACACGGAGGTGCCAAAAGCCGGTGTTCTTAGGCTCTGGGCAAAACATAACACTGAACTACTGAGTTTCTGTATCCACCTCCAACACAGAGACAAAAAACGCTCTGATTGGTCAACCGAACAACGAGAGAACAAAGAAACAAAGAAATGTCGACGTGGCAATATCAGCTGTTAGCCGTCGTCATGGTAGCGACACTGTTTTCAAGAGTATCTAGCTTATCGCGTCACGAGATTGCGGATTATGTCCTCTAAAGTACAAATACAGAAGAAATGACTTTTATGTCCTCTAAAACACCAGTACAGCAAGGACACGGCCTTTTTATGCCTGGTAAACCAACTACAGAGTACTTTAAGGGAAAATAACCGGTTAATTACGCAAAAGCTTTTACAGACATCAATAAAATTAATTTATGAATTTAGGGCCATATTTTATATTTTGATATTATCTTTGTATTTCTAATTCAGGGCATATTCTAAGAAAATCTTGATATTGCACTTCAATTGGGATTTGGGTGTAGACCTATATTTTTTATTATATGATACAATAACTGTTGTTAACAACGGTGGCAAGTATGGGGGGGGGGGGGATTAACATCGTGCCCGCGTGTGTCTGAGTCTGTATTCACATAAATACTCAATATTCAAACCCCTTAACTTTTCCTAGAATTAACACAATACGTTTTTAATGACTAAATCTGAAACATTTTGAAATCTCAAACTATATTTGAAAGTAATTTTTTGTGGTACTAAATATTGTCTGGTGTGTTTAAAAATGGCCAAACCAAATAATTAAAAAAATAGGCCAAAAAATGGCACTCTGCTGTGGCCAAAAGTGCCCTTTTTTTGCCGTGACAGTGGAACATATGATGACTGGTGAATCCCCCCCCCCCCCACCCCCACCCCCCCCCCCTTCTCCATAATTTTAGTCATTCAAAACGTATGATATGAATTTTAAGAAACGTTTCAGATTTCTGTTTCCCAGCAAAGGTATTCTGCAGATCAGATCGGGATCGGGTCTGCTCATTAGATTATATTTGAACAATATCAGGGAGCTAATTATCGGTAATCAAAAACAAAAGCACCATTGTGATTCTATAAAAATGTACTGTATTATATCCTTGCAGTAATTGAGATCAACGTGATTTCATGAAAAGATCCGAAGTGTGTTAGGTTACCATTCTTTGGAACTAGCGCGAATATCATTTTCATTTTTTGAGTGAGTTCTGCACGTGTATTTAGGGGGGGGGGGGGGGGGGGGGGGAGTCACCATCTGTTCCACTGTCACGATTGGTATCAATGCTCTATGCAGCAATCATGACTCCGGCAAAGAGTATGTGATTATAGTGCGTATATCTGTGAATACAGACTCAGACACGCACGGGCACGATGTACTGTTTCACAGAGTTACCCCGTCCCCTCATATTTCCCGCCGTTGTTTACAGCAGTTTGTGACGGGATCAAGGGATCCTAACCGGTTTGTTAGACTACGCATCACTGTGTGGTATTGAAATAAATAGGAGTTTGTCATTATCGCTTTGATATTCGGTGGTTAATATCAATAATGAATAATGAATAATAGCACAGTTGATAGATTGACAATAACAGTATCGTATACCAGTAGGTAGGATATATCGGTGATGGTGACGGTGACGGTGAAAGATGTCACCAGTCTGCACTCAAACTAATGACTGGAATAACTGAACTGGTATCTGAATGCATTGGCAATATATGTAATCATTTCTACATTACTGTGGCCTTTGTCCAGTGGATGCTTTCCCCCGCTCCTATTGGCTGATAACCTACTTCATGCCTCTCACCTCTGTGGGAGTGCTTCCCTCCCCTGTTGGCCCCTGTTGCTTATTTTCCCTCTCGAGGTGGTTTGACCTCTAACCTCCCTTTGTGTGGCTTTTGGGGTTTGTGTTATCCCCGTTATTGGTTGTGGTACGAGATTGATTGTTACCAATCTCGTACCTCCGACATTGCTGAAAAGGCGCCACTGTCCTAACTTATGAGGGTAATGCAGCAGAACTGAATCCGCTTACACAGTTATTGTATTATATAATAACTAATATCCACCCAAATCCCAATTGAAGTGCGATATCAAGATTTCCTTAGAATATGCCCTGATTTAGAAATACAGAGATATGAAATGGCCCTAAAACCTAAAACAAATATATTAAATGGCCTTCCTAAGAAAATACACCCATGTTAGATTGAGTTCATAATCTACAGTTAATTACTTTAAATTTATTAACAGTGGCCCCTTTATAATATCAAAATATAAAATATGGCCCTAAATTTATAAATTTATTTTATTGATGTCTATTGGCAGAAATAGACTTGCAGACAGACATGTGTCAACCAGAAAAGACAGGGGGAAGGATAATTGGGATTACGATCAGAGATGTGAGGCAAAGGTGGCTTCTACTGCTTGCCTTGCCATTTGCCCATCGCCTTATAAGTTAATAATAAAAGTAAGTAATAATAGTAAAGTGAAATTCTCCTCCAGTTTCGTTATTTATGATACGTTTAAGCTGAAACTTGTGAAATCAATACTATAATACAACCTGCGCTGCATCATTGGGGAGAAACTGATCCATATGCAGTTCCCCAGTCCACTGCTAGAGGGCCAAATACTTAAAATTTTTACCTTCGATATTTCGTATTTTATAATCGTTTTGATGTGACACCTGGCAATCATTATATTAATAATTAAGGTGCATAATACTACCCCAGGCACATTTTCTATACAAAAACATGTAGTTTTAATCTCAGTTAAGAAATTTCAGATTATAACAGACTCAGCATATTATATGATGTTATCGACGCAGATTCCATTTTTGCCAAATCTAAGGCTGCTTTAAGGCTCTAAGGCTAATTGTTCTTCCAATGTGACTAAACAATTGTAGGATTCCTTATACAAGCAGCTACCTCATTTTGATTGATCTAGGATAAGTGACTTCACCTCTTCCGTTGATGCATCCATAGGTCTACGTTTCATTTGACGACAAAAATTATTAGAGTTATTCTTCAAGGATCTTATAATTCTTAATACATCTCCAGATACCTTTTTATCAATTAGAGACAATATTAGGGGTGAGTACAAAATAAAGAACCAAGGCCCAATTAAGTAACCTGCATAATCTTGTAAAATGTGTTAACTTTCATTTATTGTTTTGGTTCCGCCAACACGCTTCTGTAACCTGCTCCTTTACTAACTTGCTCCTTTAAATGGCAATGGGACCTAAAGCGACTTTACCTCTTTGTTTTGTACACTCTAGGGTCTTTGGTCTTAAAATTAAAACTATAATTATTGCTAGCCCTAAAATTAGTTAGAATTAAAACCCAATAACGCTCAAGGTCTACATTTGTAGACCAAAAGTAGGTGTTATAATTATTTATGTTGTTATGTTGTTACTCGACTGGGTTTTTGAACAACACATTCGTAGCAAGAAATTGATGTATGCAAGCGCATACATCACTGAAACTGATCATTACACATCATCATTAAATAAATTTCCGTATTAAGAAAAAGAAAATGTCTTATACGAAGTAGAATCGAAAAATCTAAAATTTGTCTCTCCGGAGAAGCACCATGCCCCTCTTGAAGCACCGTAAAATGAACTCAATCTAACATTGGTGTATTTTCCTAGGAAGGCCATTTAATATATTTGTTTTAGGTTTTAGGGCCATATCTCCGTATTTCTAATTCAGGGAATATTCTAAGGAAATCTTGATATCGCACTTCAATTGGGATTTTGGTGGATATTATTTATTATATAATACAATAACTGCTGTAAACAACTGTATGGGAGGTATGAGGGGAGGGGGTTAACTATAATATGCTGAGCCTGATATAATCTGAAATTTACAGGTACAGAGATTATAAATGCACGTTTTTGAATGGAAAATGTGCCTGAGCTAGTATTATGCACCTTAATTATTACTATAATGATTGCCAGGTGTCACGTCAAAATGATTATAAAATATGAAATATCGAAGGTTTTAAATTTTGTGAAATTTAAAACTGCATATAAAAAACTTAAAAATCTGCATAGGCCCTATGGATCAGTTCAGACCTTTCCGGCCCAAACCCTGGGTCACCAGGGAGGCCAGATTGTGATGGGGAGAGGGATTCTGGAGTTGGAGGCTACTCTCATGTTCCATCCCGACCAACAAAGCCATTGGTGAATCTGAGGCAAGTCACTAGACTTGCCTCAGTAAACACCCTAACACTCGGGTCCCCAATGCGACAAGGTGAGCCTTGGCAGATAAGCTTTCTCTTAGCGCAGTGGGTGTTCAAGAGCACCGAATGCAGACTGGACAGACTGATGAGGTTGTGATTAAGGACATGGGGGGCGGTTGGTGACTCGCCCTCGCATCAGCAGATGATAGTGGCAATGGTGGAATTGGTCTATTGATGAATCCAACTGCACATGCAGCATTGGACAAAATAGACCAAATCTCTCACCGCATCAACCGTTACCACTTCTCATGTTCTGGAAGACTGGCTAAGAAGTTTCCTAAGGTGGTTCTGATTGTGTGCTACTCTCCAACTAGTGTTGCCCCTGTAGAGGATGTGGAAAATTTCTACCACAATCTACAAGCAGCTACTGATGGAGTGGATCAGCATGCATTCTTAACATTCCTGGGGGACTTTAATGCAAGTCTCCATCAATCACCTACATCGCCCTGGGTCTATAGCCATAGTGTTAACCGAAATTCTGTCCATCTTCAGGATTTTATCTCTGGAAATGGATTGTTTTCGGCTGGAACCCAGTTCAAGAAGCGAACTGGAAAGCTATGGACTCATAGTGGACCCAGTGGTCACAAGTCCCAGATAGACCATATTCTGTTTCGTAGGAAATACAGGAGCTCTATACAAGACTGTAATGCATTTACACTTCGACCCTTCTCCAGTGACCACCGCCTTATTGTGGCCAAGGTAAGACTCAGTCTGCATGCTAGCAGAACAACGAAATCTGCCTTGCCGCGGCATGACTGGTCTTCTCTGTTACAACAGCCAAGTGTGAGATCCAACTTCACACTACAGCTGAGTAACAGGTATGAGGCTCTTGCTTCTGAGGCGGCAGATCACTGTGAGGGCTATACTGCCTTTATAGAAGCAGTAAGTTAGCAGCTGCAGAAACAGTTCCTGTATACCCTCGAAACAGGAAAAGGGCCCCCTGGACTGACAACAAAATTAAAAAGTGCCGAAATGACCTTCATAAGGCGCAGAAAGAGTCCTGACTCAAACAGACTTTAGCGGCCAAGAATGCAGTTAAGGCTGCATCTAGGTCCCTGAACAGGCAGTACTCTGTTAATCTACAGGAGCTAATAAACCAACAGGTTGATGCCATCAAAGATGCTGACGACAGCAGGCAATCATCCCAGGCATGGAAATCGATCAATCTGCTTACTGGGCGGAAAAGCCAACCAACCACCAAGGTTAAGGCTGAATCACCAGCCGATCGCCTCAATGGTTGGAAAGCCCACTTTGAAAAGCTCCTCAATAATGACAGGGTATTGCCAGATAACTTTATAGAAGTAAAAGTGTCTGAGTCTGTACTCCCAGATATTCCTATTGACGATATCTCCTTTGCAGAAGTGAAGGCTGCTGCAAAGAGCATTAAGACCAATCGTGCCAGTGGAGTAGATGGTGTTCCCCCTGAGGTCTTTAAAATACCTGAGTGTTTAAAGCTCATCTATCCCATCATAGTAGACATGTATCGAACAACAAGAGTCCCACAAGAAATGAAAACAAATAAGTTGGTGCCAGTTCCCAAGAAGGGCAACCTAACACTCTATGGTTCTTTTCGGGGAATCTCATTGATCGTGATTGCTGCAAAGCTATACAATAGGATTCTATTAAATCGCATCAGGGATCCCATTGAGAGACTGCTCCGTGGAAATCAGAATGGGTTCCGTAAAGGTCGTGGGACCATGGAGCCCATTTTGGCACTTAGAAGGATAATTGAAGAATTATCAAAAAAGAAAGACAGGCATCTGGCTGTTATCTTTGTTGACTTCTTCAAGGCCTTTGATTCAGTCTCTCGCTCACGTATGTTCAGCATACTTTCATTATATGGGATTCCTGATGAAATTATTGCAGCAATCAGATCAGTATACGATGGTTCGACAACATTTGTGTCTACTGTTGACGGTGACACAGAACCATTTGAAGTGTTATGGGGCGTCCTCCAAGGAGACACACTTGCACCATTCTTGTTCATTATTGTGGTTGACTATGTTCTACGCATGTCCTTAGATCATCATAATGATGATGGGGTGATGATAACTCCACCTACTGGCTCCAGAAGTCGAGGAAATACTGCCAAGTACCTAACTGATCTAGACTTTGCTGATGACTTAGGAGTACTCTCAGAATCATTAGAGGGAGCCCAACGGCTCCTCAGCTCATTAGAACATGCTGCTTCTAGTGTTGGTCTTTTTATTAACTCCAGAAAGACCAAAATTCTGACAGTTAACTTTGAAAGTCCTCAGCAAGTCTCTGATCGGATGAGCATAAGCTCAAAGGATGGTATGCTTGAGCATGTGGACGACTTCTGTTACCTGGGATCATGGATCCGGAAGTCAGGTGAGGACCTTCGAATACGTAAGGGAAAGGCATGGGCAGCCTTGAATAGGCTTTCCAGGATTTGGAAGTCACCGAGAATTAATCGGAAACTTAAGGTCCGATTATTTAGAGCAGCAGTAGTTCCAGTACTCCTCTACGGGAGTCCATGCTGGGCTCTAACTGCTGAGGACACCAAATCTCTGGATGGCACATTCACAAGAATGCTACGCCGGGTTCATTGTGTCAAGTACAATGCACACATCTCCAACCAGACACTATATAACATTGGAGGTGTCTCATTGGTTCCCCCAAGCTTGACACTAGAACAAAATCGCCTCCGCTTTGCAGGACATTGCTTTCGCCGTGAGGACCAGCCAGTGCATAATCTTGTACTTTGGCAGCCTCATGGAGTGAATAAGCATGGTGAACAGCCCATGACTTTCTTGAGACGCATCTTAAAGGACACTGGCCTTAAGATGCGGATGATCTAGCAAATGTCATGGGTGATAGGGAGTTGTGGCGGTGCAATTTTGTTGACAAGCCGGCACAGCATTCCTAAAAATGCAGCTGCAATGCAGCATGCCGATCCTAGTAGTAGTAGTAGTATCATAAATAACGAAACTGGAGGAGGATTTCACTTTACTATTATTACTTACTTTTATTATTAACTTATAAGGCGATGGGCAAATAGCAAGGCAAGCAGTAGAAGCCACCTTTGCCTCACATCTCTGTCATTGTAATCTCTTGTAATCCCAAATATCCTTCGCCCTGCCTTTTCCGTTTGACACATGTCTGTCTGCCAGTCTATTTCCGCCAATAGACATCAATAAAATTAATTTATGAATTTAGGGCCATATTTTATATTTTGATATTATAAAGGGGCCACTACTGTTAATAAATTTAATATAATTAACTGTAGATTATGAACTCAATCTAACATGGGTGTATTTTCCTAGGAAGGCCATTTAATATATTTGTTTTAGGTTTTAGGGCCATTTCATATCTCTGTATTTCTAATTCAGGGAATATTCTAAGGAAATCTTGATATCGCACTTCAATTGGGATTTTGGATTTTGGTGGATATTATTTATTATATAATACAATAACTGCTGTAAACAATGGTATGGGAGGTATGAGGGGAGTGGGGTAACTATAATATGCTGAGCCTGATATAATTTGAAATTTACAGGTACTATAGTACTGATTTCACAAGTTTCTTCTTAACGTATCATAAATAACGAAACTGGAAAAGGATTTCACTTTACGACCCTAATAATAAAATGCCTTTTGTAAGCGGCTTACAAGCCACTTATGAACCGATTATTACTTACTTTTATTATTAACTTATAAGGCTATGGGCAAATGGCAAGGCAAGCAGTAGAAGCCACCTTTGCCTAACATCTCTGATAGTAATCTCAATTATCCTACCCCTGTCTTTTCCGTTTGACACATGTCTGTCTGCCAGTCTATTTCTGCCAATAGACATCAATAAAATTAATTTACGAATTTAGGGCCATATTTTATATTTTGATATTATAAAGGGGCCACTGTTAATAAATTTAAAGTAATTAACTGTAGATTATGAACTCAATCTAACATGGGTGTATTTTCCTGGGAAGGCCATTTAATATATTTGTTTTAGGTTTTAGGGCCATTTCATATCTCTGTATTTCTAATCTAATTCAGGGCATATTCTAAGGAAATCTTGATATCGCACTTCACGGGGGGGGGGGGGGGGGGGGGGGGGTAACATCGTGCGCGTGTGTGTCTGAGTCTGTATTCACAGAAATACTCAATATTCAAATCCCTTAACTTTTCCTAGAATTAACATACATTTTTAATGACTAAATCTGAAACATTTTAAAATCTCAAACTATATTTGAAAGTTATTTTTTGTGGTACTAATTATTGTCTGGTGTGTTTAAAAATGGCCAAACCAAATAATTAAAAAAATAGGCCACAAAATGGCACTCTGCTGTGGCCAAAAGTGCCTTTTTGTGCAAATGGTATACTGAACAAGTGTCAACAATTCTGAACAAATTTCAAATCATTCCAGCAAAAATCGGCGGAGAAATAGCCGATTTCATGACAAAATATAATTCTTAGTTAAAGGTGTTTAATATGTCGCTTCATTTCTAAATTTAATATGTAGTCTGCGAAAATAACAATATTACGATCCATCGGTATTGTCTTATTTGCTTACATTTCATAATATCAATCTTACGATTTATATTTTCATTAACTTTTTTTATTTTCTGAATTTATTTACTATTTCTCACTGAAAGTGGACATGTTTATTGAATTTTAATAGCAGCAAAATGGCCTACTTTAGACCATGTACTTAAAAGGCCATTAAAAAGCAATGCCCACAAAACAATGCCCCCTGCCCTTAAGGCCTGTTTACACGTGGCAACTTTTAGAGCAACTTTCTCGGCAACTAGTGTTTGGAGCAAATTAATTTAATCGCTGTTTAATGTTTACACGTGGCAACTTTACCAGCAAATTGGCCGGAAACTTTTATAGCAACTTGGCTATTTTGACTGTAAAATAGTGGATACTGTTTCAGTATGCATACATCCCTCACCAAATTAAATATTTACTAGCTAGTTTTTGATAATTTATTTTTTTTGAAATTTAGCCATTTTATTTTGAAAAAATTAATGTTCTAGAACAAATATTTTTTAGACAAAGGTCTGGTTAGTATTTAAAAAGAATGGGATGGATATAATACGTATATAAAATGAATAAAATAACTTTTTAGGCCGCGTTCACACTACCGAGTCAAAGTCAAAGTTAACCCTATTAAACCCGGGGGGGGGGGGGGGCAATATGACCCCCTCCCGTGGTTTTTTTATTATAATTCTGAAACAAACGCAGTTGGGAATCTGAAATTTTATGACTTTTCCTAAAACTCTATTGTATTCCTAGTAGTGAAAACCGTTTTCAAAAATATTGGGTAGTTTTCGAGTTATAGCACCATTTTTTAACCCTACTTTTGGCACTTTTTTGAGACGTTTTTTGAAAATTACATTTCATTAAATATGAATTGTAACATCTCTATTTTTGATTTACACCGGTTTTTTGGTCTTAGCAATTGGATGGAATTCATAAGTTGATTTAGAAATTTCAAACTTGTTTTTTTCGGCGGGTGCCAAATTTTAGTGCCAGCACCAAATTTTGAAATATGTCAATTTTGTAAATTGATTGTTTGAAACTTGTTTTTTACGCAATTGGGGTTTTTTGGGGTTCTGGTTTCGATGAAATATATATGAGTTGCACCAAGCGTATCAAACTTGTATTTTTCGGTGCTGTGTGCAAATTTTGGTGCTAGCACGAAATTTTGAAAATCCATTCAATAGATAAAGTTGCTTGTGACAATTTATTTCTTGCATTTTAGAGGTTTATGGCTGTTCTGAATTCAATGGAATATATAATTATCGAACTAGAAATCTCAAACTTGTATTTTTCGGAAGTGGGTGCAAAATGTGGTGCTAGCACCAAATTTTGAAAACCATCAAATATATCAATTGATTGTGCCTTCTTGTTTCTTGCGTTATACGGGTTTGTTAGGGTTCTAAATTCAATGGAAACAGTAAAAATTTCATAAGAGTTTTCAAACTTGTATTTTTTGCCGGTGGGTGAAAATTGTTGTGCCAGCACCAAATTTTGGAAAATGAGTAAATTGATCAGTAGATATTATCATCTTGTTTCTTGCGTTATACGGGTTTATGAGGGTCCTGAATCCGATGGAATCAATAAAAACAGCACTGGACATCGCAAACTTGTACTTTTTGGTGATGGGTACGAAATTTGGAGCTAGCACCAAAATTTGTCATATTACGCCGAAAAATCAAGTAGAAATGATCTGGCATATTTGAAATGTATTTCATTAGAATCAGCGCCCTAGAAAACCTGAAAATGTGAATTTATAGCATCATATAAGTGAATAAAAAATTTTGTCGTTCTAACTGAAAAGTGCTGGTTACTTGTTTTTTTTTCATTTTTTTCCTACGCAGAGAGGACTAAACAGCCATTTATGGTAATCATATCATTTGTAAATATTTTCCAATGTATTTTGCGCCCCAGAAAACCTAAATTGAAAAACAATGAGCCAAAAAATATAACTTTCAAATTTTGTGCAAATTGTGCACTACTTGTAATTTTGGTGCTGCAATATTACCACCCCAGTAAATTTTTTAGAAATTTTTTTTTCGATCGGATCCAGACTAGTGATACCTATGTACAAACAAAAAATAAGACGTTTTCGTTAATATTTGTAGATTTTAGAGGGAGGGGTCAATATGACCCCCCTCCCCCCGGTATTTGTACAGCATTTTATAGCCCGGTACTAATAGTGTTTTAAAAGACAAAATGTAAAACATATCACATGAATTTAATTTTTTCTAGAATGCCCTTATGTATTATATTAGAAATCACATCCGCTTTTTTGACTGTCGGTCATAAGTGATAATAATTATCTATAACGAAAGACTTAAAATCGTCTAAAAACTACTTATTGTACAACTCATAATCAGAAATTACACAAAAGTGAATTGTATGCGTAATTGTAGATATATATATATTTTTTAAAATATCTGCAAAGGCATTTTTGGCTGTAGAATTAAATTGATAATACATACTATTGTTTACCGCTAGGGGTGCAAGTTAAATTCATAAGAACTAAAGGCAATTTCCTTGTAATTGTTTATTTTGGGCCATTATGCCTAGATTGGGCCATTTTGTTCTAGGTGGGCCATATTTGCCCTAAGAGGACGTGTACCTTTTGGGCCATCGTAGTAGGATTAGGGCCATTGCTCCAACCCCAAGGCCACTTAAGGGCCATTGGACCTTTAAAAGGTGGCCCTAATAGTGGGAAAGCTTATATATATATATATATAGGACTCTTGTAATTCTGCACATGTCTGGTAGACATGTGCAGAACTACACCTAAACTATAGCAGAACTATCCCTGAGCGTTTGGAGCTCATTTATCCCATCATGACCCACTATGATGGAATAAATGAGCTCCAAACGCTCTGTTATTTTAAAGACCTCAGGGGATACACCATCTACTTTACATGATTGGTGTCCAGCAAGATTGGTCTTAATGCCCTTTGCAGCAGCCTTCACTCCGGAAAGGAGATATTGAGAGTAGACTCAGACACTTTTACTTTTCTATAACGTTATCAGGCAATACCCTGTCATTATTGAGAAGGTTTATAAAGTGGGAATTCCAACCATTGAGTGTTAGTAGTTGGAACCAACCATTGGTGCGAACAGTATGTACGAAATCCAATTTGATCAAGGATCGTTTTTATAGCTTTGGAGACTATCATTACAAATGGAAGTACAGTAAGTACTGCCTGTAATACAAAATTTGGCCTAAATGTTGTTACCTGCAAGGTTTTAATTTATAATATATTGTAGTTTAAAATATTAATATGAAGTTAAAGTTTATCGCGCTTGCTGTTACTTTCATCCTTTTAATAATAATAAAGTTGTAGTTTCATAAGATACAGTTTCATAATTATTGAATTGAAATTCTGAAATACTGCAGGTTCCTGCAATGTCTCCTCCACACTGAGTCTGCTAGTGTTTCTGACATGAAAACCGAAAAATTGCTACTGCGGTAGAAATACAAAGTAAAGTCCATTAGATCATCAAAACTTCCAGAATTCACGATTTCATTGATATCATCCAACATCTCGTGTTGAGTGGGAGATCCAAAAAAGGACTCACTTAAGGAAATCGTAAGTTTTCTAAAAGATGACACAGATTGCAGTATCGTTATTAGACTTTGGTATCGATCTGTAGATATTTTAAGAGTGTAGATGAGCATCACTCTATTTATAGAGGGCCTCATAAAAACGCTACTGGTTTTTAATTGCAACGTTGTGATGTTTGGAAAAATGTGTGCTAAATCAGCGAATGATACTGGATTGTCTATCATTTCTAATACACGCACCAAAACTTCCCATAAAGGCAGCACACGGAGCGTCAAATGCAGGACTCGAGGTAGAGTAATGCCTCTACGAAAGCTTTGTGATATGAGATCATAAAAATTCGAATCATCCCCATAGAACCATGTTATTACAAGCCGAGACAGATTAGGAAACTCTCTAAGTTGTTCTAATATTCTGAAGTCCTCATCATTTGCTAGTAGCAACACGAGCGACTGAATTTGATTTTGACAATGAGGAATAAGGGAATCCCTGATGTATTCAATAGTATCGGGGGAGTTAATGTTGAAAAATTTAAAGATGAAATCATTATTTGATTGATCATTAATTAAAATCTTGAGAACATCAATCGATAAATCTGTATTAATGACGACTTCTGGGAGCAATAATTTCTTTAATTCTACTATATGAGTTTTGTTTACCATGTGGCATCTTATAATAGTGAGTTCCTTTAATATTTGCAGTTGTGTTACACGACTTAGTGCAGCGAAGGTAACGAAAGAAGAAAAAACTTGCAGAACTTCTAGTTTGGGACAACTTTTAATGATACCATCAAGAGTGGCATCATTTATGCCCCGTATCGATATAATTGTGAGCAGATTAAAAATAACTGCATCATCACTGTTAAAAACTCTCTCCACTTCATCATATCTACCACGCCTACGTATAGGAATGTATAAACCTGTCAAGACATTTTTTAACTTTGGGATCCACCTTATAAGAGGATTAATTATATCCATAGAAAATTCACTAACAAACTCTTTGTCCAGACAGAGTTCAAATTGACCTAAATTCGTGAAATAAATATCCCCATAGGTCTCCATGATGCCAGCCAAGGTTGGACGAGGAGTAGACCAAAGTTGCACAGGAGGTAATTCCTCAAACTTCAATTGCAACTGTTTAACTGCCATAACAAAGGCGTGTAGAATGTACCGGCGTATGTCGCAGCACATAACGCGGCTTGCCCAACCTCCTCGCTCGTAAACGTCGAGCATAAATTTATAAAGTTCGCCCCCCAAATACCGATCATAGTCCTTTTCAATATTACATGAGAGCTGCTTTGATAAGTTTTCCCATATCATAGTTTCTGCATTAACTATTTCAGCAACCAATGCCCGGGTTATATTGGCAATGCCGATTTCTCTTAAAGTTAATAGCCGGCAGTTGTTGTTAAGAATCACAACTGGTATTTTATCCATTTCTTTATATTTAATTTAGTTATTACTATGCCCTGGGTACCCCCACTTTTTGTCAATTTCAATGTTAATGGCTTGGCCCCCTTTTTATAATGGTAACGGGTCAGTATATCTCTACATTTTATAACATAAATCATGTTCAATGTTCTAGAACATATAGCTAGTTATTTTTCAAATTCAAAAGAGGTAGTTACATAGCGTACCCTATTAAAGAAAGGCCTTGCAAGCGTGCTGTGAGCGCCTTCATTATTTATGGAAGCTGGATTATAAGCGGTAGCGTACTGCTGTACTGTGTGTGCAGGCATGGGGAGAGTTCTATAAATTTTCATTTGTTGCAATTTGGTTAATGGATGTAATTGAAGCCTCCTCGTTTTAAGCAAGATACTAAATTTTATGGTAGGTAGTGTTTTAGGTAGGTTTAACTAGTAATTTCAACACTGGTTCCGATATCCTACTTCCTTCTATAAATATTTTACAGTAGCTAGTTCTTATTCCTATTTGTATAGAAAATGTACCAGAACATGTAAGCTATAAATTTTTTAAATTATGTACTAGAACATATATTTTTTGTTCTAGAACATTTAAAAAAAAAAAAAACTGGATTCGATTTAAAACGCATGGAATCGTCCTAAAATGTATTTAAGATCAATAAAAAAATTGTGAAAAAAATATATTGTGAAAAAATTTAATTGAAAAAAAGTTTGAAATTTTTTTGGCTAGAGTTCCACCCGTGCCAACATTTTCATTTTTCTGCAATTGTCCGGACTCCCACTGAATGGATGTTACCTTAATTAATACTACAGTACTCTGCTGGTATTGTGTTGTATGGTGCTGGTTTCTTACATTGTGGCTTGCATATGGGCATAATCAGAAATTCATCATTTTTTTGGAATATATATATTTTTTTTTATTTAAATTTTCGTTTTGTTCGGATAAATACTCCTAATACTATTATAAAAGGAACTCAAATTAGGTATTTAAGTTTAGTATTTTTGTTATCTTTGCTGGTTTGTTTAGGTAATGTGGATAATCCCATATAGTCATATATTTGTAGTAATACTGCTTCTTTCTTCTCTGGACAGGGGTGGTACCATGCAGGAAAGGAAGACAGCTCTCAGGAATACTAGTATAGGTGTTACGGTAGCACCCAAATGCCACAGAGGGTTTTTAAGCAACATAGGAAAGCAGTCAACAGGAGGGAAGCCAATACGAAGTTGGCAACCAAAGAAGCAATAATAGGTTTGGTCGGCACCAAACCCATTACACAAGCAGGGGGAAGTAGCCTCATTAATCCACACAGGAAACTTCCATTGTGCAGTATGTAGGTAGGAATGTACGATAAAACATGTAGCCAGAGAAAGGGCCAGATTGGCAGTTGTACACTAATCAGCTGATTACAACGCTGGTCCAATCACAAGCCAAGTAAAATGTACAGGCAATAAACCAAATGTCAGTTATAGGTATATAACTTATTTGTAGCCCAATATTCAGTTAGTTATGCGGACAGTTTAGATAGATAGTGAACTAGTTAGTACCACACCGCATCCGCATGCAACTGTAGCCCAATATTCAGTCCATCATGCAGTCATACCAACATATAACCAGTCAAATATCGATAATATCCAACGAACAATATACATACTATAGTCTACAGATAAATCCAACTCATTTTAACTATTGACGGTTTATTCCGGGCTGGGGCGAGTATGACAGTCACGCAGTCTAAAGTTTCTATTACGGCGCGCAAGGGCACAACTCTGCTACCATAACAACAGGTACTCCACTCCAATCGTGATCTCTGCACCATTGGCTTTGCTGAAAACTAATTCCAACTCTGCCGCTGTCCTCTCCCAAACGGTCCAAAAGGGCCACCATGATCAAGAAGCCAGTTAGGGTCACATTCCACAAAACCTTTAGGCATTAATCTCATACCGAAGTAATTGAGAAAAATAATGAGCATTAATGTCTTACTCGAATGGGTGAAATAATCAAATGACAAAGGTCACACAATGCGTGTTCCTTTTATGCAAAAATTCCTGCTCAGGAGTACTAGAAAGTTGACCTTGACGGTCAAACATAATTAATACCAGGATTGGTCGAACCCAAAAACAATATCTCTCATGAATGGCTGGATCTGAGGTTGTTTCTACAAAATCAATTATCACTTTGATCAAAGGGCGGTTATTTCAGAGGAGTTCCCATTAAACCGAAGTGTTAACTGTGCACATGGAGTTGATACAAACACAATGGCTACTATGATAATTATATTTATCTTCAAACCACCAACCGCCATACACTATTAACCAGCTTCCATCCCCCTTAGCCGGTCCTTATTTGATAGCAGTTTAATTAATTCAACTGATTAATTCAACTGCATTACAGTACCATCGCTGTATCTATCTGCTGCTGTAAGCCTTACGGCTTATTAAATGTGGCTCTCAGAACGGAGGCTGCTGATTCCCATTACCCAATAATTTTGTGACTGAATAATATCTGCAGTGAAACTCGTGGTGAATGAATTTCCTATTCTAAATTAATATCTTGGGAAGTGCATTAGGTTTTTTAACTATGAAGCTTCAAACTCCATTACAAATACAAAATTTGACCTAAATGTTGCTAACTGCAAGGTTTTAATTTATAATATTGTAGTTTAATATGTTAATATTATAAAGTTAAAGATTAACGTGCTTGCTGTTACTTTCATCCTTTTAATAATAATAATAATATATTGTTTATCTATTCACTGTGATTAATTATTGTACTGTTACATTTTACAAGTTGTAGTTAACTTTTAATAAGATACAGTTTCATAATTATAGAATTGTAACTCTGAAATACTGCAGGTTCCTGCAACCTCTCCTCCATACTGAGTTTGCTAGTGTTTCTGACATAAAAACCGAAAAATTACTGTAGTACAAACTAAAGTCCTTTAGATCATCAAACGTCCCAGAACTCACGATTTCATTGATATCTTCCACCAACTTGTGTTGAACGGGAGATCCATAAATGAACTCATATAAGGTAATCTTAAGTTTAGTTATAGATGTCACGGATCGCAGTACCGTTATTAGACTTTGGTATTGATTTGTAGATATTTCAAGAGTGTTGATGGACATCACATTATTTATAGCAGGGCTCATAAAATTTATAGTGGTTTTTAATTGCAATGTGTTTAAGTTTGGAAATATGTATGCTAAATCAGAGAATGATTCTGGATTTTCTAATTCGTCTACTGATAAAGGCCGCTCATGGATCTTCAAATGCAAGACTTTAGGTAGAGTAATGCCTTTTTGAAAGCTTTGTGATATAAGATTATGATAACTTGAAACATTCATATTGGGATAACTTGAATCCTTCCTATGGGACCATAATAAATCCAGCCGAGACAGATTAGGAAACTCTTTGAGTTGGTCGAAGAATCTGAAGTCCTCATTATTTGCAAGTTCCACCACGAGCGTCTGGATTTTATCTAGGCAATGAGGAATAAGGAAATCCCTGATGTATTCAGTGGTGTCGGGCAAAAAAAATCTGTCTTTGATGCTGAAATATCGGAAACAGAAATCAATATTTGCTGGGCTGTCAATTAAATTCTGGAGAACTTCAACCGATTTATCTGTAATAATGTCGCATTTTTTGAGTAATTTCTTTAATTCGACTATATCAGTGACTGATAACATGCAGCAATTTCTAATAGTGAGATTTTGTAATCCTGTCAGTTGTGTTACACGTCTTAGTGCAGCGAAGGTAACGTACGAAGAAAAAATAACCAGAACTTCTAGTGTGGGACAACTTTTAATTATACCATCAAGAATGACATCATTTATGCACTTTATCTTTATAAATGTGAGCTGATTAAATGTAACTCTACTGCTAAACACTTTCTCCACTTCATCATATAAACCAGGCCTACATATAGGAATCTGTAAGGTTGTCAAAACATTTGCTAACTTTGGAATCCACCCTATAAGAGGATTAATAATATCTATAGAAAATTCACTAACAAACTCTTTGTCTAGGCAGAGTTCAACTGGACCTAAATTTTTTAAATAAATATTCCCATAGGTTTCCATGATGCCGGCCAAGGTTGGTTCCTGTCGAGGTGTATACAAAAATGGCAGAGGAGGTAATTCATTAAACTTTAATCGCAACTGTTTGAACGCCATAATGTAGGCGTGTAGAATGTATCGCTGTATGTCGAATTTAAGAATGTGAGCTGCTGGCGATGGATTGCTAGCAAGTTTTAACAAATATTTAGACAATTTGCATGGTCTTGAAACATGGTCTTGTTCAATATCATAGCTTTGATCCTGTTTCTTCCATCTCAGAGTTTCTGAGTTAACTATTCCAGCAACCAATTCCTGGATTGAACTGGCAAAGCTGATTTCTCTTACAGTTAATAGCCGGCAGTTGTTGTTAAGAATCACGGCTGGTATTTTATCCATTTTAGTTTATATTAAATTTAGTTATCATTATGCCCTGGGTACACACTTTTTGACCAATTATTTTACCATGTTAATGGCTTTGCCCCGTTATCTGCGCATGTCCTTAGATCATCATAATGATGATGGGGTGATGATAACTCCACATACTGGCTCCAGAAGTCGAGGAAATCATGCCAAGTACCTAACTGATCTAGACTTTGCTGATGACTTAGGAGTACTCTCAGAGCCCGGAGCTCTCGGACTCCCGGACTCTCGGAGCCCAACGGCTCCTCAGCTCATTAGAACATGCTGCTTCTTGTGTTGGTCTCTTTATTAACCCCAGAAAGACCATCATTTTGACAGTTAACTTTGGAAGTCCTCAGCAAGTCTCTGAACGGATGAGCATATGCTCAAAGGATGGTATGCTTGAGCATGTGGACAACTTCTGTTACCTGCGATCATGGATCCGGAAGAGGACCTTCGAATATGTAAGGGAAAGGCATGGGCAGCCTTGAATAGGCTTTCCAGGATTTGGAAGTCACCGAGAATTAATTGGAAACTTAAGGTCCGATGATTTAGAGCAGCAGTAGTTCCAGTACTCCCCTATGGGAGTCCATGCTGGGCTCTAACTGCTGAGGACACCAAATCTCTGGACGGCACATTCACAAGAATGCTACGCCGGGTTCATTGTGTCAAGTTCAATGCACACATCTCCAACCAGACACTATATAACATTGGAGGTGTCTCATTGGTTCCCCCAAGCTTGACACTAGAACAAAATCGCCTCCGCTTTGCAGGACATTGCTTTCGCCGTGAGGACCAGCCAGTGCATAATCTTGTACTTTGGCAGCCTCATGGAGTGAATAAGCATGGTGGACAGCCCATGACTTTCTTGAGACGCATCTTAAAGGTCATTGGCCTTGAAGATGCGGATGATCTAGCAAATGTCATGGGTGATAGGGAGTTGTGGCGGCGCAATTTTGTCGACAAGCCGGCACGGCATTTTTAAAAATGCAGCTGCAATACAACATGTTGATCCTAGTAGTAGTAGTAGTGCCCCCTTATATAATTATGTTTTTGTTTTCGAACATAAATTTTATCTTCTGGGAGAGTTAACTATGTATACTAATGGATTAGATTAATGGACAGGCAACAGGATTAAGTAGGCGATACTCTGCTCACTACCAGTAATACTGAATACCTGTTTATTATTGCCTATTACAATTATGGCTGAGAGGCGGAAGTCATTAAAATCATCGAAATCGATTGATAAGTCAAAAATATTTAATTGCAATAGTTGCTCTGCATTTTTTATCAATAACAATGCGTACAAGGATCACTGCTCTGGATGTAGTAAGTAGGTAGATATGTGCCCACATTGTTGTAAGAAAGAAATAGGGAATAATCGTTTGGGCTGTGATATATGTGGATCTGGGGGCATGCCATGGCGCCTGCCTGAATCTTTCAGCATCTGAGATACAAATTCTGGCAAAATGTAAATACTGTAAAGTTGTTTGCTCTCAGTGCGAATCAAAGGGTATCCTCACAACTACTTCTGAGACTTCATCTTCTGTAGTCAACATGATGTTGTCCGACTTTCATTCCTTGCTCAAGAACGAGCTCAGTACTCTCACATCTACCATCCAAAAGGTATGCATTGATGAAAACACCTCTGGTGAGACTTCGGATCAAAACAACTGGTCGACAAAGAGAGCACGAGGGGGGAAATCACATCTTAAACTGGCCCATGTATTTACTGCAGGGGATGTGGCCAATAAAGTACAAGATCAGCAGAAACGCCAAAACAATATTGTCATTACAGGTCTCAATCTGCCAGATAAAGTGCCTGATGATCTACCTACATACTGTCTATGACTTTCTCACAACAAGTATAAATGCTGATCTTACAGATATTTTGAAAAAGGTTCTATTTCGACGTCAAGGTAACAAAAATAAGCCATCTATCTATGCTTTTTGTGAAGGTTAAATCGTATGACTTAAAGAAGATAATTATGATGAATAAACAAAAACTGAGAAGCTTGCCTTCCTCTAATGTATTTATTTCTCCCGACTTAATGCGTTTGCAATCTGAACAAGCATATCTTGAAAGGTGTGAACAACAGCAGAATCGGAACCGCCGAGCCAGTATGAGTGCATTTACGCCTGGTGGAGACGATGTTTCAACTCATAGCCAAGTAATGTCTGGAAACCAATTGGAAAACTGCTAACAGGAGACCCCAGACCTCGCCCGAATTACTGTAATCCCTTTATTTGATGCTGTCATTTCAATGCACAGTCACTATAGAACAAACTGTCTGATCTTGATGAGTTCCTATGTAGAACTGATTGCAATATTATTGCAATATCTGAAATGTGGCTCAACAACACTATAACTGATGCGCAGTTATCCTGTGGGAATCATTTTGTGCCTTACCGTTCTGATCGTTGCGACTGTGATGGTGGTGGTGTTGCGATAATAGTGCGTGTTGGAATGCGTTGCCTTCCCGTATAAGTTCCAACCCCTTTGTCAAACTCGAATATTTCGGCTATGGTGGCAATCGATCTACTGTTTGACACCAAGATAAAGAGTTGCCTGCCACTTCCGCCTACCTCTGCGTTCCAAAATTTTGGAGACAGCCCCGCTTCTGTGTGAGCTTTAACAGTGTTGAGCGTTGTGAATTTCCCCAGTATTATTGTGGGTGACTTTAATTTGCCAGACCTTGACTGGGAAAATGTATCCCACCCAGACAATGAAGTCTACAACAGTTTTGGTGACCTTGTTTTAGAGAGCAGCTTAACCCAGCTGTAGCTCAAACCATCTCATGGGAACAACATTCTTGACCTCGTCCTGACTACAGACAATTCGGCAGTTTCAAATGTAGATATTTCCGAACCATTTTCTACAAGAAAGCACGCTACTGTTGTTTTTGATGTGATGTTTACTGTTACAGTAAACGATGATAACAATGTCCACTGTTTGGAGACAAACCACGATTTTCAAAACGGGGATTACAACGGCTTTAAAAAGTTCCCTTGTAACATTAAATGGAGAGATACATTTAACGAATGCTCTACAG
Source organism: Nemertoderma westbladi (assembly GCA_032718475.1). Lineage (NCBI taxonomy): Eukaryota > Metazoa > Xenacoelomorpha > Nemertodermatida > Nemertodermatidae > Nemertoderma > Nemertoderma westbladi. The sequence goes on from JAUCBJ010001786.1 coordinate 25,636, forward strand.
TTAACGATTTCTATGAATGCTTTGCCAGGGTTTTAAAGTCCAGGATTGAAACATACATTCCTGTTAAAGAACGTCGCTCACAAAAACGCAGCTACCCGGCGTACGTCTGTATTTTGCACAACGCTAAACGCCGTCTGTGGCGTAGAAGGCACACACCAGGTGGTATGGGCCACTACCAACAGGTATCCAAGGACGCCTCTAAGACTGCACACCATGCTGCTTGTGAGCGGGAAGTTAAAATTCTCAGTTCTGGTAATCCAAATGCAGTTTACCGCTACATCAATAACAAGAAATGTAACTGTGGCATTGGCTCTCTCAAGTACAATGGGAATGCTGTCATGGACAACTCCTTGCTTTTTCATCTGTGTGCAATGTAACGTCAGGTACACCCCAGGGCAGTGTTAATTGGACATATTTATTAATGACTTACTTGAACTTTTGGTTTCTGTTGATGAGGTGAGATGAAACTTTTTGCCGATGAGGTGAAGTTGTATTCAATATCTGATTGTAACCATTCTTTAGCTGATGCTCTGCAAGTTTTAGAAAATTGGGCTAGCGATTGGCAATTAAGTATTGCATCACACAAGCGCAGTGTAATTTACATTGGTACTTCTAATATTAAACACACTTATTATTTAAATGGTAGACAACTTGACAGCAATGTATTTTTTAAAGATTTAGGACTGAGAATTTCATCTGACCTTAAGTTTTCTAAGTGCATTAAGGAGCAGGTAGCTAATGCTACAATAGTTATAAATATGCTATTTTGCAACATCAAACTCTTTTTTCAGTAGTGTTGTGACAATCTGGAACCAACTGCCATCGAATGTAGTCTAGTGCAAATCCTTGCAGTCTTTCTGTCGTGAAATCTCGACAAATTTTAATCTGAGATCTTTTTGTAAATATGATACCTAATTATAAATTTTTTATTTATTTTTAATCTATGTTTCCTTTTATTTTAATCTATGTATCATTATTTTGTCTGTTAAATTTTCTTTGTTTTTCCAGTTATTGCATTGTAAATAGTCTGTAAATATATGTAATTTCAAAACTAGTTATGTGTTTTGGTGCATCTGCAGCAGGTCACGTAAAAGACTTATGACAAGTATTAGCGACAGTACCTTTAAGGAGGCACAAAATTCTATGTGCCAACTTTATACTATTCACGCTTGTGTAAATCAACTGTGGACACCTTGTGTTTATTCTATCATGAAACAAAAAAACTCATGTTGCTTACAAAGATCTATTTAAATCGGTGCAACAATACTAGCCAGCCAGTTTAGATTTTTCACACACATCAGATTCACATGAACCTACCTATATCTCAACTGATTTTGAATAGGGTGTGATGAATTCAATGAAGAGTTTATTCTCTAATACTCACCGGGCGCGGGCAGGTTGTTTATTCCATTTAGGTCAAATATTTTTATGGCAGTAGGCACAATCGGTTGGCCTACAAAGTGTATTCTGTGTCAAAGAAGAGGTGCAGCTTGGAAGGGATTTCCATTCGCTTGTTGCATCGACCTTCGTTCTAACTGATCATGTTTGAAATGTATTTGATATACTGGTCAATAATATTGACAACCGCATACAATCTGTATCATTTTCACCTCCATGATAATTATATTCATGGGTGTCTAATGGACATCTAACGTCATGGGAAAGTTTATTCCTGCCAGTTTTCCAGTAAAAGTAAGGATGAACTGCTACAATCGAGTAATTCGCATTTACCAAGAACTACAAATACTGCCATAGATGGGTTTAGATTTCGATGTGCATTTCGATTTCGATGTGCATTTCAAGTTTAATGCTGCTTTTAACATTTTAGCCGACTCTCTGCCACGCAAGCGTTTGGTGGATTAATTAGTAAATCTAAATGTATAGGCGATATTGATACGTACACTGTACACTAAACTAACTTAGATTACGGTGCTAGTGTTTGGGGTTACCATCTGAGATAGCAGCTAATTTAACTGTTCTACCATCAACCGGTGGCATGGAAGGTTACGATATTGTAGGAACTGGAATTATAAAGAAATTGATTGCGGATATACATTCATCTACACATTGTGGCGGTACAGTGGAAGTTAGCGAAACTTCTCATCGTGGTTACAGTGTCAAATATGAGGGCATGTGTGATTGTTGTGGTTGGATTTATTCAACAGACACAAGCAGCGTTGTTGACGTACCCAAACCTGGATCGGGCCGGATAACTGCCGATGTGAATCTCAGATCAGTTTTAGCCTGGCTTTGCATTGGAGGAACTCAGTGGGACGCTGAAACTTTCTCCCGAGTTATGTCACTGCCATCGCCAGTGGCTAAACGAGCGTGACGGTTGAAAGTTGATGCTATATCCGAAACAACAGAAGCTCTGGCCCGTGGAAACGCTCTAAATTGCGCGCAGAAGGAATCGGATACCGTGATATGTGTCTCTTTCGATGGAACCTGGATGCGACATGGCCACCAATCACTATATGGAGTTGCCTTTATTATATCAGAAAGTACAGGCCATGTACTTGATTTTGATGTTTGCTCCAAGTACTGTAGTGTATGTTGCCGCCAACAGGTTGTCGAAGAGGGACATGACTGCAATATAAATTATACCGGATCAAGTTCAGGGATGGAGCCGCAGTTGGCAGTCCAGATGTTTGGTAGATCTGTAGTAACCAATGGCTTGGTGTATGGGTCCATTGTGTCGGATGGTGACAGCAGTGTGCTGAAGGCCATATTAGAGTCTGATCCATATAAGGACCAGAATGTAACCGTTGAGAAGAAGGAATGCATAAACCATGTCTCCAAGCGTTTATTTACCGGTCTTTCCAATGTACGTAAGACACACAAGCTCGGGGGGAGAGGAGGTCTTACTGAGAAGCGGTGCCACCAGCTTCAATCGTTTTATAGAAACGCAATAGTAAATAATATATCTGGAGTCGATATAGATAATCTTACCGATAATGAGAAATCCAATCTAATAGAAACTATACGAACAGAAGTGATTACAGCTGCCCATCATTATTGTGACTACGGCGATAATAATATTGAGAAACGTCATCAGTTCTGCCCTAACAATAAGTGGTGTAAATTTCGGAACAAGGATCCCAGTTATAAGGTAGTTACTATAGTAAAGGAAATCAACTTGAAATTTATCTTGCAAGTGTACCAACGCCTTACAACAGATCAGCTTCTAGAACGCTGTATTCCTGGCCTGACTCAGAATCGGAATGAGTCAATACATTCCAGATTGTGGACTCGCCTTTCTAAGGAGTCATGTGTGGGCCTAAAAACCCTTATGTTTCATGTGTCGTATGCTGTTCTGATCCACAATAGGGGTTGCAGTGCCGAGCAATTGATATTGAAGAAACTCGGACTGGAAGAAGACGATGGTGACATGGCTGAAAGAGCAGAGGCGGCAAACAATAGAAGGAGGTCAAAGAGTGCAGAGCTCAAGCACTCAAAAAAGTGGGAGGCACCTGACCCAAAAAACTATTCATCGGGATCCTTTTAACCTTTTAGATTTAGATTATGACGTAATTTATAGGCTGTATTTTTAATTTTTTTAGATCTTATGTTCCATATTTTTAAATATAACTAATTTTATATTTCGAATATTCGAGTTTTTACTGTGGTTATTCCAGTTACCATTATCATATTTGCATTCTGTGGAAAGTGTAGAATATTTAGGAAAAAAAAATTATTAAAAATCGTCAACAGCAAGCGATTTAAATTGAAATTTAAGAAATTTTTTTGTAATAAAATATTAAAGTATAACATAAAATAGCATTTATTTCAATATTGATTTTTTCAAATGAAAAATGCTAAGGCTTTGCCAAAAATCAATGTAACAAGCTGATTTTTTGTACACATGATGCCTAGGTTGTCGTCTACAAATCCTACAGACAGAATTTCTATATCCTCACAAGTTCTTGATTTATTTTGAAAAATATCTCATTTTTTCGACTTTTTCACTTTTTTTCGTGCGAAAATGGTCCCTTTTGGTGTTTTTACACTTTTTGACAAAATATTAAAATTTTGTCTGTACAGCTTGTTTAGGGTGACCTAAATAAGAGCTCACCGAATTTTTGTCCTTGTGCAATATTTTTTATAGAAGCCTTAGTGATTTTTAGAGATTCCGCATTTTTTGCCAAAATTTTGTGTATATTTAAAATTTTCAATTTTTTTTTCCTTTTTCGTCAATTCCGACCTTTTATACAAGATATGTCAAAATCTCAAAGTAATACATTTATTACTTCAGTCTAGCTTTACATTTCAAATATGTATTGTCTTTTATTATCCTCCCCCCTTAATTAAATTATCGAGAAGCCGTAAAGGTGTGCACAATGTCGCACTGAGATATTATTTAGGAGTGTATAGGTTTACACCAAATCTAGCTGTAGGCAGAGGGCAAAGGCGGTTGGAACTCTTTCAAACAGCGTCATTCTGTATCAATGTGCAAATTTTGGAATAGGTTGGTTTCTATGAATGATCCCAGAATTACTAAAAGGGTTTTACATTTTTTTTATGTTTTAAATTTGAATATAACTCTATATACGCAGAATATAATAGAACAGAATAGAATATATACGCTCCCTTGGTCAAATGGCAAAGACCTCGTGTGGGACTTTACCTGCACCCATCGCCTTGCCGCCTCATACTCAAATACCGCATGCTTAGATTGCTCAACAGTCGCTGAATTGGCAGAAGGGCGGAAGCTTGCTAAGTATTGGAACTTTTTCAAACACTACTTAGTCCAGTCTGTCACTGTGGAGACGCTTGGTAGCATAGGCCCTTCATCCTTGTCGTTCCTTCAGCAGTTAGCCCACCGCTTGGAGAAGGTCAGCGGCAACAAGAGGCCTACACAATTCCTGCGTCAACACCTTGGGTAGCAATCCAAGCTGGGAATGCCTCTTGCATAAAGGAGTCATTCAACCTCCCCAAGAACCGCTGCTTCCGGGTGACCAACGTGGCACCTTAATCCAATCCTATCCTCTCCCTCCCTCCATTATTTTAATTTTAAATTTCTTTGCCCTATTCTGTACATTTTAATTAATTCGAAACAAATATTCAAATTATGTAGTACTGTACAATCAGTGTTTATATTATTTATTAATAATGTTTTACTCATCGTGCTTGTTTTGTAGTTGGTGTATTAGCCATGAAATATACTTTTAGCTAATTGATAAATAAAAAATCGATAGGATGGTACAGTGAATTACAGGCAATTTTTCAGGTAGTTGTGACGGGATCAAGGGATCCCGACCGGGTTTAGCAAGTACGCGTCACAGCGGGCTGATGGATGGGCGCGATAGAATGTGGAATGTATAAACAGATAAGCTGTGAGTTTGATGTTCGACTGAAGTATAGTATAATATAGATAAAAGTATGCCACAGTTGATTGCTGATATATGATAGATACAGGTACCGGTAAGATAACAGGGTATACAGCACCGCAATGGCGGTCGAAATATGTCGCCGGTCCACGGTAAACTGGTCACTGAGTAAACTGACCAGTAGTGGGGCATGCAACATAATATTATGCAAATAGTTGTCATCGTCGTCGTCGTCGTCGTCGTCGTTGTCGTCGTCGTCGTCGTCGTCGTCGTCGTCGTTGTCGTTGTCGTCGTCGTCGTTATGATTTTGACATGCTAATAACTTTGTCGGATTTAAAGCTGCCAAGTTGAAAATTTGTAGGTATCAATATGAGCAAAAGTTGAGATTTTTGAGAGACTTTCAGACACCATCAGTGCAATGGTCTCCCGCTAGAGGGCCACATGTCTAAACATTAAATGCCCTCCCATTTCTTTGCTTTTAATCCGTTTAAGCTGAAACTTGGCAGATATGTATTAGACCATTAGCTGTGACTTTCAAAGGAGGCGAATCCATCTGCAGTTCTCCAGTCTGCCGCTAGAGGGCCAACGTGACTATTTGCATAAATTGACCTACCCCTAACAGTGTCAATTCGCTAAGGCTCTGCCAACTTCGTGCTGCGCGAAGTCCCCACTTCGTGTTACTCAGCTGATGCCTGCCCCCATTGGCTAGTAACCTACTTCACACCCTCTGCCCTGTGGGGGTGTTCCCCCCCCCCCCCCGCTGCTGTTACTTTCCTCTCTCTCAGGGGTGTAACCCCTGACCCCTATTGTGTGTGTGTTCTCTGGGGCCTATTGTCCCCGTTTACTGGGGTGACACGAGGTTGATATTGGTAATCAACCTCGTGCTCCCAATATTGCTTAGAGGCGCTCTTTCCCACTTTATGGGGGTTGATGTGGCGGAATTGAATACGCTCACACTCCCCCTCTTCGCGGTATTTCAACTTTTCATAACGCGAGTTGAATATTTTTTGAATTTATTTAAAATGATTATTCCGATATCACTACTGGGTGTGGGACCATGGGTTTTGGGCACATTCAATGAACTGGGGGCGATTTATGGGCGAATATTGGGGTGACTTACAGGGTACGGGAATAATTTCATGTTTATAAGGGCCAGGGGTGGGAGGAAAAGTTAAGCAGTATTCAGGTTAGCCTGAGTACTATTAGGCCCTGGCCAACTTCCTGCTGCCTGTAGAGGTGGATTTGGTAATGCGCCAGGCCTAAAGGACAAGCACTGCCCTTAGCGGTCCCTGCCCAACAGCAGTTATTACGAGCCTGAAAAGGACATCGGAAAGTCTGCTGCTTGTGCCAGGGATTCGCGACGGGAAACGACAGCCCCCTTAGCTAAGCCGTACTGGTTCTCGATGACCAATCCCTTCGGGGTTTGCGAGGGGTGGGACGGACATGCGAAAGGGTTGGCCGACTTACAGAGGAAGGGTTTGACGAGGACTGCCCTTAGTGGTCTCTGGTCAACAGCAGTTATTACGAGCCTGAAAAGGACATCAGAACGCCGGCTGCTTGTGCCAGGGATTTGCGACGGGAACCGACGACAGACCCCTTAGCCAAGCCGTACTGGTTCTCGATAATCATTCCCTTCGGGGTTCGTGAGGGGTGGGACGGACACGCGACGGGGTCAAAAGACAAAGGACTGGACTCTACTGGCCTACCGACTGTTCGGAGCAGTTTCTCGGCTGCCGAAGCGACTACGAGCCTGAATAAGGTCTCGGAAAGCCTAGGTGGTTGGGTCTCTGCGATGAACCGACGGACCCCTAGCCAAGCCGTACTGGTTCTCGATGATTGAACCCTTCGGGGTTCGGGAGGGGTGGGACGGACACGCGAACGGGTCCACCGACATGACAGACTCCTAGCCAAGCCGTACTGGTTCTCGATGATTGATCCCTTTGAGGTTCGGGAGGGGTGGGACGGATAAGCGACAGAGTCTACCGACTGGACCGACCCTTAGCCAAGCCGTGCTGGTTCTCGATGGTCGATCCCTTCGGGGTTCGGGAGGGGTGGAACGGACACGCAACAGGGTCGACCGACACCGACACTACGGCACTAAGACTAGGACCGAGGGAAAATCTGGGGAACATTAGGTAGGCTAAAATCTGAGCTAACAGTGGGTAATTAAATAATATACTGTAGGGATTTATATTGTCGTGTATAATTATATTGAATATTTGGTGTATATTGATTTGGGGAATTAATTTATCAATTATCATTTAATTATCAATCAGGGTTCAACTGTAGGAAGTTACATTAAAGAGTATATCCAACCAATGCAACTTTTCCTCAACCGCAATCCTGCATTTAAGATATCATTCCTTCTCCACAATCAATATCCGGTGACTGGCCGGGACTCTGTGGTCTGTAAAGTCACGTCTCCAGCATCGGCGTTTTCCCCCCTGGTGTTTGGGATAACGGCAACAAAATTGATAATTAAACGCGGCCAACTTCAACTGGTAGAAGTTGGGAATTCTACAATACTCTTCAAACTCTCTCCGTGCTTACCCAGCACCCACTACGAGGAAACTCTGGTATTTGATTAATCAAATTTAGATTAATCATAATTTGTTTAATTAATCAACAAACTCGATCTAACCAACTCGTAGTCGGCAGATCACATATTGGAGAGTTGTTAACAGGGAATGGAAGTATCGATCACACCTATTGATATCATCCAAGTTGAGCCAGGAATCTGGCACGTTGAGGTGGAAGTACAAGGAACGAACGTCGGATGATTCAGGATTACCGTTCGGGTGGTCCAGTCTGAGTACAATACCTACGAGGAACTATTCTACAACATCGCATATCTAGCTATCAACGAGGCATTGGAATGATGGCGAACAATGTATCCGATACCGATGAGATGGACCACCATACAGATTCGGAAGCCGACGAGGTACCGAAATGTCAAGAACATGACCCGTCGACTAGGGGCTCTCAAGGGCGGAGTAACTCGAGCGTATCAACGGATAGAGAAACAACTCAAGGGAGTCAAAACCCCCCTCAACGAGATACAAACTCAGCTTCAGAGTATCCGAAACATCTTACAGCGATATGAAAGAATGATACAGTCGTACCAAGAGCTCGTTCCCTCCACCGATCAGGAAAACTATCCCAGGTTAGAAGAACACGTTGTACATCTAGATGGGTTCCGCAAACAACACCGGAGGACCCTTAGCCTTGTGAGAGGCTACGAAGAACAGTACTACAAGAGAGCCGAAAGAGCAGATGCAGAATCAGTGCGAACCTCCAGCACCAGGACAGCAAAACATCAAAGGAGATCGGGGTCCTCGAGAAACCAGCACTCCAGCGCGAGCGCGGTGTCCGGTTCAGCACACAGCTCTCAAGCGGGTCAACCACTCCAAGACCAGCTACGAGAACGGAAGGCATTAGCCCTCAAAGCTCGGATGGAAGATGAGTATATTCAACTGCAAGCCGAGCAAGATGTATTAGCCGCCAAAACGCAAAAACGAGAGGCCGAACAAGCAGCCGAACGGCAGGCCAAACAACGCAAACAGGAGGCTGAACAACATAGACGAGAGGCCGAACGGCAGGCCGAACAACGCAAACAGGAGGCCGAACGACGCGAACAGGAGGCTGAACAACATAGACGAGAGGCCGAACGGCAGGCCGAACAACGCAAACAGGAGACTGAACAACGTGGACGAGAGGCCGAACGAGAGATCAAACAACGTAAATGGGAAGCAGAAATGTGTAAACAACACGCCGAGGCCCAAGCGATTCTCATCCACAAAAAGAATGCGGATATTGCAAAACTCACGGAATACGAAGCCGCACTTATAGAACGAGATATTCAACTCTACGAGGACTGGGAAAGGGATATAGATCAGGAATATGAACCAATCCCGGTACCGGAATTAGAGAAGTCATTTATACCGACAGCGGCGAAACTTCCGAAACCCGAGATCCCGCCTACCAAACAGTCTACGTTATCGGCACAAGCACCGGTGTTCCATCCCCCACCGGCTACGCTTAAAAATGAGGAACTGTATTTCCCATCCAACCACACGGCAACGAGTGTACCCAAGTACGAGCCTGAAAGGGACTCGGAACGGGACGCCACTCCTCAATCCAACAACTCGTTTACATCCACACCACAAACCCGTAGTTGCGTCATCATTAAAACTCCACCTATCATTGATCCATCGAGTATGGGAGAGAGTGCTAATAACTATAACCCTCCGAACCACTCCAGTTCAGACGACGTCGGCATTATCCGGGCATTGGAAAACCGCCTCTCCATGCCCAAGATGGAGATCCGCACCTTTGATGGAGATCCCGTCGATTACCTCAGATTCAAGAAACGGTTCTTTGCGCAGATTGGATCAACGGACATAGCCGACGCACAGAAACTGGTATATTTATCGCAATACCTGGGTGACAAACCACGTCAAATCATCGCTTGTTTTGAGGGAGGTTCTCATGAAGCATACTACGACGCATGGAAAACTCTAGACAAAAGATACGGAAATACCGGGACTATAATTAATAAAACTCTAGAGAAACTGATACAAGACGCGGGATCACTAGGGGAACCACAGAACATCCAGGAATTCTCAGACTCCATGAAGGATGCCTACTACACTCTAAAACCCTTAAATAAGGAGGACCAGGTGAACAACATCCTAAACCTTCGACAGATCGCCCGGAAGTTCCCCGGATGGCTGCAAAGCAAGTGGGCCTATAAATGCGTAGATCTCCGGCGCAGACACCCAGATCGAGATCCCAGCTTCCTTGAAATGTCAGCATTCCTGGACGATATCTCCGAAGCCATGAATGATTCGATGTTCTCGAAACAGAGTCTCGCCAAGTTGGACGGAATAGAGAGCAACTCCAGGAGTAAGACACCCACTCAGAAACCGAGATTCCGCCCTCCTCCGGTGAGTACGATGGCCATCACCATGGCAGAGAATTCCGACGACGAAAACTACGAGGAACCGACATCAGCCGAGGAATGGGCATGTTATCTCGCGAATTGGGCACCCGAGAGGGAAGACATCACAAACCCCCTTCTCTGTCTCTACTGTGGAGAGAAACATAAAGTTGAATTCTGCAGGAAGTTCCAGTTTGCTGAACTCGTCCCACGCTTCGAGGCGATTATGAAACACCGAGGATGCTTCTGGTGTCTTGGAACAGGTCACTACGTTCGGGATTGCGACCAAAGGTCGTGTTGTGCAGTTTGTAACAACCTACGTCATCACACGCTCCTCCACATCCCCGCAAACTTTGACTTCACCACTCTCCCCTTCCGGATTGCAGCCAAACGAAGAGGAGAAACGAACCACATCTCCAAAGGATCCCGGACGATTCAACGAAGGGAAACTAACCCGTTTAAAACCTCCACTAACGCATCACAAGTGACAAATATCTCAACCACGATCAACCTTATAAATCGCCGTTATATGGTCTTCACCAAGGTAATCCCAGTAAGAATTCAGGGAGTCGGCAAATCCTTGACAACGCTCGCGTTCCTTGATAACGGGTCGGACGGAACCATCATCGACCGGGATTTCCTCGAGCAACTCGGCCTAGACTATGAACCTTGCAAACGGCCCATACAAACTATTACCGACCACAGAGAGGTAGAATCCGGGGAGGTGCAACTCCAGATGGAAGGAGTAATGAAGGGCTACGAGACGGTTAAGCTCACCATCAAGAACGCCTTGGTACACACAGACCTCCGAGTGCAGTTCCGACAATCGGCCGAGTACGCCCCCCTTATACAGCTAGATCGAGACGATGTAGACCTATGGTGCCCGTCGTTGGATGTAAACCGCATCACCCTACTGATCGGACTTGATACACCGGAATTACACATCCCCCACCGGAGATGTCGCCCAATCTATAAAACAGGATGACGGATTTTATGCTGAACAAACAATAATGGGATGGACACTCTGCGGCATCAAGGAAGAGACTACCGACACCTATACATACCTTCCTAAATGTCAGATTAAAGAGAATGCAACATCCGTGGGTTATTGCTCAGCTACAGACCTTGACGAGGATTTATTTCTTGAGACCGAGAAAACCCAGCAAGAGATGACTAAATACTTTAATCTAGAGACCCAAGAGTTCGCTGAAAAAGACGAAAACCCATCCGAGGAGGATCAATATTGTATGGACGTCCTGGACCAGGCCACGTTCGAAGATGGACACTGGTGTTCACCTATGTTATGGAAGGACCCAAACAAACCAATGGCAAACAACGCTAACATGGCCCTTAGGCGACTTAAGGGGATTCTCCGCCGGCTGAATGACCAACCCGAGATAAAGGAGAAATATAATACCGTAATCCAAGGATATCTCGACAATGGATTAGCAGAAATGGTACCACGGAATGAACTGCAAGGGGGTAAAAGAACATATTATCTTCCAACCCACTATGTGGTAGAAGCCCGGAAGGGTGGGAAAATCCGAGTAGTTAATGATGCCGCTGCTATGTATCAAGGCGAATCCCTGAATAGTCAGCTTTATACGGGGCCCAACATATATAGTACACTCATTGGCGTATTGATCAGGTTCAGAGAAAACCGGATAGCATTCACCTGCGACATCAAAGCCATGTTTCACCAGGTTCGTACGCTACCAAGAGACTCAGACTGTCTATGTATCCTATGGCGATATGGTTCTAGTGAAAGAAGATCTTAAAGACCGTGTCCACTGGCCTGTGGCGCGAGTCGTGACAATACACCCGGTCAAAGACGGACTTGCGAGGACTGTGACGATACGAACGGCAAAGGGCCACTACCAACGCCCTATCCAGAGGCTGTGCCTTCTTGAAGGCAATGACAGTGGTGATTCTACGAGAGGTGATAAGTTCCCTACCGATCCTGCTGCAGACATTGGTGACAATGATAAACCCGTTTAAACCCTTCTCATCCTGTTGACAAACTCTTAAACTGTGATTTATCCACAATGAAAATGGACCCCCTTTAAACAACTGTAACCACGCAATGGTATTTGTGTTTCCTCGTGTGTTATGTGGAGTCCAGTGTCACCCTGCAGATGTTTCGACTGACGCAGGGTCGTTTATGTATTGTTTACCCTGATTTTGGTCATCGGGACCAACGACCTTGGATTATTGGAAATGGTAAAGATTTGAAGTGGAATTCATTGTATCCATTGTAGTATGTTATGTTGTCCGTTGCATGCGCAGTTCGGGGTGTAGGCGGTGTAATGAGTCCAGCTGTAGATCCCGGATTGCCGCGCAACACCCCCTCTATCCCGTTATTCTGGTGGGTCCATGGTGCATCCACATGACTTCGACGATAGAGGTTTTATGTTCTCAGTTGCGTTATTCTGGTGGGACTGTTGCGTGGATTTTGGGGCGTAGGCGGTGTAACAAGTCCAGCTGTAGATCCCAGAATGTTGCGTAATCCCATCCCACATGACTTCTTCGGCTGAGCTTTATGTTGTTGGGAGTGTTATTCTGGTTGGTCCCTGGTGCATTCCACGTGACTTCACTCCCAGCGTCTTCATTGTCCGTTACGTGTGCAGTTTAGGGCGTAGGCGGTGTAACGAGTCCAGCTGTAGATCCCAGATTGCCGCGTAACACCCCTTCCACACCGAAAATTTACCAAAGAAGATGATTGAATGTAGTTGGAAATGATGAAAAGAAACAGACAACTCTACTATAAACTGAAGGATGACGCGTATGATGATGAAAATGTAATGATGCGCACCATGGTGCTGCGCTTATAACAAATGATGATAGCCGGGGGGCTATAACCCCAATGATGATGTGGAAATAAACAAAATTGAGAATAAATGGTGGAACTAAATGATAAAATATGTTGAAATAATGAAATGTGAAATGAAATAATAATGAGAAATGGAAAAAGACAAAAAAATGTATAAAATGTATTAATAAAAGAATTGGAAAAAGAAGAGGACATAAAAAGTCAAAAAACTGGTTGGATATTAATGTATACCTATAGTAACTGTAAATGCTCAATGTTAGCAATAGATGGTAGATGCCTATATAGCAATGTTATTTAATAAAGTGAATTAAAAATAAACTGAATTATTCTGCAATCACTATAGTTTCAGACTTTCTGGACTTATAATTAACTGATCTAATTTGCAACGGACATAATCGTAAATATGGACCCAAATCGCCAAATTATCGGCGAATTACGTAATACGATAGATCTACTGGAATATCCGCAACCTGGATCCCCTAACTTTGATACAAATTGGAACGCCCTGATAAATGAGAACGTGCGAGTCGTTAAATTCACCGGGCGAGAGGGACCGGACTCTAAGAATCTACGAGCCCTCCGGTTGGCCGATGCAAGTACGAGACTGAAAAGAACTCGGAACGCAAAGGCCACCAGAGAGGACGAGATGTCGTACTGGGATACATTCCGGCAAAGCGTCTACAAATCCCGATGTCTGATATACGACAACGAAGGAAATGCGACGCCCACCTCGAAAGCGATTAGGTTGGCGAGATGTCAAAGTTTTGTCGACGACAAGAGTACGTACCTCGCCCACTGGGGAAACCTGTCGGAGTGTACGGCGACGCTACGAGAGGAACGTAAATCAATCATCCAGAATCGCGACGACTACCAGGAAAAGTACGGGGCGAAAGAATACGGTCAATCCTTGGTCGTCGTCCTCGGAACCCTGGAAGGTTTGGTATTGGTGTGTCGAATATTCCCGACACCCAGACAGGAAGTGCAGGCAGCCGGAGCGATCTGGTTACTACCTCCGGAAATCCAAAAAATCCTCTTCGACTTCGACGTCATTAAAATCGGGTCGGATATAAAAGCGGACGTCCGGAACGACTACGCGAACGCTCCTTTAGGAAGAGACCATCGAGACGACCTCAACGCCCTTAGTCATAACATCGACACCCAAACGCTATTAGCCTGGTTACGATTCGCCGAATTCATGCGAGGATTTCGAGAGGTGAGACAGACCAAATCCGGGATCGGCTACCTTGCAGTGCTAAACGGTGGCATCGACTTCAAACCTCAGAAATTCCGGGATTATAATAAAATATATGGTGGATACCCGGGATTAGAAATAAAGAGCGAGTGGGAGGGTCGATGGAAGGACGTTGAGAGAAAGTGGACGATACACCAAAGGTGGGAGAATCCGGATCGACGGAACTACATCTACGTCGTTATGGAATCATACACCGTCGCTAAGTTTATCTGTAAAACTCTCAATAACCTCATCACGGCGGTTCCTCTTTCCTTCGTCGACTACGAATGGGATGAGGTTATAAACCACGCATTCAAAGCGGTCGAGAACATTACACCGGGAGAGACGAAAAAGCTCGCCGTTATCGATTCCTGGGATGAGAGCGGACCTTACGACATCCCTACGATTACCGATCTTCTCGGTGCAGAGGAGCCTCTGATTTCTTCGGAAGGGGAAGAACTATGGCTACATGAGGGTGTTCTACTCTCCACCCCGAAGCGACAACTCGAACCGGAAGCCGCTTACCAACCGGCCGCCAAACGGATTGCCTCGGCCGAACCTACAATGGAAGCGGGCGTTTCAACCCCACTCGGCTCCGGTAGCCCTGCAAGGGAGTTAGTCACTACCTCCGCGTTGAGCGACTTCGGCGATATTTGCCAAAGGTTATCCCCATATCCTTTCCTGGGTGGCGAAGACTGGTCTTCGGAGATTCCGAGTACCAGCAATCAATGGTCCCACTCAGCGATACTGGTTGAAAAGGGTCCCAGCGCTGCGCCGACTCCCGATGATCTCCTCGGAATCCCTCCGTCGAAAACCCCAGCACCTCTTCGCCGACCAGCGGTGACAACTACACCCTCCGTTCCACAGGATCCTATGCGACTAACCCGTTGGTACGCCGAGCAGACCGAATGGATCCACCGTCAGAAACGGTCGTCTGAGTTGAGACCGACGGGACACAAAGAAGGTTATCGGAGCGAGAACCTACTACGCCAAAGCCCGGCCTTCCGCGGGCTAACGACCACCGCGAATATTCAAAAGAGCGACCGACAACTCGAGTATTACGTCGGCGTCCCGATTCCGATATTCCCCGGTCGAGAGATGCAGTTGGAAGTGTGTGGTAACTGCGGTTCGGAGCAGTGCCCACACGGTAGAAGAAATCGGGTTACCGATTCGTGCCTCCAGCTCCTCGGGATACTCTATTGCCCATACTGCGCGACATCGGGCCACGATGTTTCAGTCTGTCCAGTCCTCTATAACCTCTGCACTACGTGCGGTTTCCGTGGACATTCCACTAGCCCCCGCTGCTATATAAAATGTCCTACTAAAGACGTTACCGCTATGGGGAATATGGTCATGTTTGAAACCTACGCAAACAGCCACGTAAAGACCAAGGTTTGGAGAAACGCTCGGAATATCGCGCAGGATATGGCGTGCGGGTATTTCTCCTTCCCGGAACGCCTCCACACGTCGGCCATGCTGCCTTTCCATTACGTGGATCTGTTGCTGAGCGCCGGATTATTCGGCCCATTCGAAGTCATTAGACGATTATACTCGTATAAAGAGGAGTTCGGTGATGGAAAGTGGTTCCTAGAGGCGCGCAACACCGAGTTGGAAAGACGAACCGATATGATACCGATGCCGTCGAAAGGAAGAGCCGCCAGGAGACAAGCCGAAGCGTTGCTCACGATGGATGTTGATGCTCCCCTTCCAGCTCTAGCGATCGACGAGAGTCGACGGGCGAAGAGGAGAAAGGCGTATCAGAGAAAGAAATAGTGGATCGGGATATTCCAGGAACATTTATTGAACATTTATTTTTATACACATATATATATAAACTCTAGGCCAAATTAATCAAGACTATGCAATATTAAATTTGGGTTTTTTATATTGGGAATGACCTACGCAAACTCAATCTACCGATAGACCTCACGAAGGTCATTGGGGGGGACTGTTCGCGGTATTTCAACTTTTCATAACGCGAGTTGAATATTTTTTGTATTTATTTAAAATGATTATTCCGATATCACTACTGGGTGCGGGACCATGGGTTTTGGGCACATTCAATGAACTGGGGGCGATTTATGGGCGAATATTGGGGCGACTTACAGGGTACGGGAATAATTTCATGTTTATAAGGGCCAGGGGTGGGAGGAAAAGTTAAGCAGTATTCAGGTTAGCCTGAGTACTATTAGGCCCTGGCCAACTTCCTGCTGCCTGTAGAGGTGGATTTGGTAATGCGCCAGGCCTAAAGGACAAGGACTGCCCTTAACGGTCCCTGGCCAACAGCAGTTATTACGAGCCTGAAAAGGACATCGGAAAGTCTGCTGCTTGTGCCAGGGATTCGCGACGGGAAACGACAGCCCCCTTAGCTAAGCCGTACTGGTTCTCGATGACCGATCCTTTCGGGGTTCGCGAGGGGTGGGACGGAGATGCGAAAGGGTTGGCCGACTTACAGAGAAAGGGTTTGACGAGGACTGCCCTTAGAGGTCTCTGGTCAACAGCAGTTATTAGGAGCCTGAAAAGGACATCGGAACGCCGGCTGCTTGTGCCAGGGATTTGCGACGGGAACCGACGACAGACCCCTTAGCCAAGCCGTACTGGTTCTCGATGATCGTTCCCTTCGGGGTTCGTGAGGGGTGGGACGGACACGCGACGGGGTCGAAAGACAAAGGACTGGACTCTACTGGCCTACCGACTGTTTGGAGCAGTTTCTCGGCTGCCGAAGCGACTACGAGCCTGAATAAGGACTCGGAAAGCCTAGGTGGTTGGGTCTCTGCGATGAACCGACGGACCCCTAGCCAAGCCGTACTGGTTCTCGATGATCGAACCCTTCGGGGTTCGGGAGGGGTGGGACGGACACGCGAACGGGTCCACCAACATGACAGACTCCTAGCCAAGCCGTACTGGTTCTCGATGATCGATCCCTTCGGGGTTCGGGAGGGGTGGGACGGATAAGCGACAGAGTCTACCGACTGGACCGACCCTTAGCCAAGCCGTGCTGGTTCTCAATGATTGATCCCTTCGGGGTTCGGGAGGGGTGGAACGGACACGCAACAGGGTCGACCGACACCGACACTACGGCACTAAGACTAGGACCGAGGTAAAATCTGGGGAACATTAGGTAGGCTAAAATCTGAGCGAACAGTGGGTAATTAAATAATATACTGTAGGGATTTATATTGTCGTGTATAATTATTGTGAATATTTGGTGTAATTTGATTTGGGGAAGCCCAATTAATTATCAATCAGGGTTCAACTGTAGGAAGTTACATTAAAGAGTATATCCAACCAATGCGACTTTTCCTCAACCGCAATCCTGCATTTAAGATATCATTCCTTCTCCACAATCAATATCCGGTGACTGGCCGGGACTCTGTGGTCTGTAAAGTCATGTCTCCAGCATCGGCGTTTTCCCCCCTGGTGTTTGGGATAACGGCAACACCCCCCCATGCTATCTTCCCGGTGAGAAGATAGCATCAACCTCAAAGTGCGCTTCAATTCCACTGGAAGCTCAATCTACTATCGGGTGTGGGGTGGAGCTATTTTTCTTGAAGTCGGCTTTCCAGGCCGCTCCCTATGGGTATGATGTCACTACCCTCTGGCGCCTCGTGTCGGGCCGATCGTGCGCTTCTCTCACACAATTTTTGTTTCCCAACACTCTTGCCACTCTAGCTCCGCTCTAACTTCTCCACTCGAACTCTGCTCTAACTCCGCTCTACACCTGAATCGCACTCTAACTTCTCTCTCGCCAACAGCTCCTCTCACTATCTCCTCTCTACTCTCTGCCACTCCCTAAGGCCCTAATCTCTAATGCTACCCCTGTGCTATCATACTATCTAACTCTCTAACTTACTAACTCTAACTATCTCTCTAAGCCTACTAACTCTAACTCTAACTCTACTAACCACTAACTCTACTCCCTGCTAAGTCTACTTACTCTTACTCTAACTCTACTAACCACTAACTCGACTCTCTGCGTCTACTAACTCTTACCCTACTACTACCTCTAACTCGGCTACCACCTTTATCTACGTGGTGCTTGTGGTGCCCACAACCATTCCACCACTACTTCTAACTCTAACTAAAACCCCATAACTCTCTACTAACTCTAACTCTACTTAGTCTACTCCTTTCTACTCTCTACGTGGCGATTGCGGTGCCCACAACCTCTCTCTGCTACCACCTTCTACGTGGCGCTTCCGGTGCCCACAACCTTCTGTTACTACCTCTATCTATGTGGCGCTTGCGGTGCCCACAACCATTCTACTACTACTTTCATATACGTGGCGCTTCCGGTGCCCACAACCTCTCTACTATCTGGCACCCTATGTGTCCGTCTCTACTACTCTACTACCTCTAACTCTCTAGCTCTACTACCTGGCACCCTCTAGCTCTACTACCTGGCACCCTATGTGCCCTCTCTACTACTCTACTACCTCTAACTCTCTAACTCTACTACCTGGCACCCTATATGCCCTCTCTACTACCCTACTACCCGGCACCCTATGTGCCCTCTCTACTACTCTACTACCTCTAACTCTCCACCTCCACTACTACCTCTATCTACGTGGTGCTTCTGGTGCCCACAACCCCACTACTACTACTCGTGGCATGACAATATGCCACACTCCCTTTCCCCGCCGTCTTCTAACTCTACTTCTACCTTACTTACTACTAACTATCTGACTACTAACTCCTTACTATCTTCTACTAACTATTTATTATTTAATTATTTATTATTATTTATTTTTAATTAAATAATTAACATTCTTGTGGGAAGGGCGTCTCGCCCTCATTCCCAACCCCTCAGTCCAAAATATTGGACGACTAAACTTTCAGGTGCCCCTTCTTCCAGTAGGCACTCTCCCACTGCCCTCCTATACATCCTCTTACTCTTCGCCACACTTTCTTTGCCAATTCCACCTGACCAGGAATTGGCTCTCCCTCTTCCGCCACCCTAAAATCGGGTCTCTCCACCGCCTTCTTAACTATCCCGTCTCCTGGCATCAAAATGCCACCTCCCTCCTTGTTATCTCCCGGATGAATAGAAAGTGAAAGAACAGGCAAAACAGAAGGTACAATAGTATTCCTATTCCTATCCCTTTCCATCCTGTCTTCCTTCTCAACTTCCCCCTTGTCGGTATGCCTCTCAACCAGACCGGCGTCTCTTCCGGACACTCCTCTGGACACTCCTCCGGACACTCCTCCGGACTATTGTCCTCCTGACACTCCACCGGACACTCCTTCGGAGTGTTGTCCTCCGGACATCTCGCCGTCCGCTCCTCTCCATCTCCATACCAATGCTTGCTGGGAAATCCATTCTCCTCCGCCAATTCTCCTTCTTCTACTTTCCTGTCTGGCTCTACTGTCTCCTGTTTCTCCTCTTCGTCCTCTGCGTCTACAGTGCCTGGTATCATGCACCCATGGTAACATGTCGTTACTGATCAACCGCCCTCTCCTGACATCTTCACTGGTACTACCCCGATTAGTACTTTTCTCTTCTTCTCCTCTTCTGTCGTGCTTGTAGCTGCTGTTTCTCTACACTCTCCAGATCTGTGTCCTTCTACCACACATCGATGACATAGTCCGTTTGCGTCTGTGTAGCCTATTCAATCTTGTTTAGGCAACGCTTGCCAGTGCTTACAACTCATGGTCTTATGGGTTCCGTCCCAATGTAATTGACATTCGAATCCTGGGTTATAGCGTTCCCTGTATAGTCCCTCACGTATCGCGCGTAGGTTTATATGTACCGATTTAGTGCTTTGGTTGTCTGGACTCGGCCTTCTGGGTATATTGGGATTGTGTTTATTTATGGTGTTATTTTCTTTCTGTCCCCGCCACGGTGTGGCCCTGCTACCAGCTAACTGTGGGCTTGTAGGCCCCTGTATGGCCGGTGTGGTAGCGACTGTCCGCACAACCTGTTCTCGTCCAGGGAGTTTGATGTTCTTGCTCCTATTGGGGTATATTGTTGATACCGGTATCGATATAGGCCTATTCACTTCTTGCCTACCTACCGATATGTACTCCGCGACTTCCGGGTTTAATCCCGTCGTCCGCGCTACCCTATCGCCTACTCTATCTCTCCCAGCATGGCCTATAATAGTATGTGCAGTAAGGCCTACAGTATGTCCTGCAGTCTGCATGTGCCCTTCCGAATCGAAGTTTATTCTTCTCGAATCTCCCCGCGACTACCGCACTCTCGATCGGCAGCTATATCCCGTCGGGAAGCTTCTCTTCAATCCCCACTCCTGTTCTCTTCTTCGTACCGGTACATCCTGTACTGCCCTCCTGGTGTGCGGTGCGTTTCTCCGGGGCGACGGCAATCTCCCGAAGTTCGACCCCACTGACTCCCTAACTCCAACTCTACTATCGACGGCTTGCTATCCGTCCTCGCTCTCCGGTTGCTCCTAGCAACGACTCTTCTATTATCTTCCCTCCTTCTCTCTTTGACCCCTTGGCTAAACTCTACTAATCTTCTTCTCTCCTCGACCTCTCTGTTAAACTCTACTAATCTTCTCTCTTCTGACTGGGCTCGACGTTCCGTCGCCCGCTCTCTTGCGACGTCAACCTGTCTCTCTCTGCTCGATCGCACGCCGCTGGGGATACTCGCAATCCCCCTATTATTCTCCATCGCCGGGTGTTGCGGTTTACTTAATTCGGCCCGCGCATTATCCACCAACGCCTTTGGGACATTCTCTGCCCCCCCCCCCCCCCCCCCTCTCGCTACTAATCTCCCGTGGTGGGGCGCCCGTAGCCCCCCCCCCCCACCCGCCACTTCTAACTTCACTATTTCTTACTACACTTTTGCGTCCCTCTTGTCGGACACTCTCTACCCCCCCTCTCTCACCACTAATCTTTTGTGGTGGGGCTCCTGTAGCCCCCCCCCCCTCTTGCCACTTGCTACCTCCTGCCTACCAACTACGTGGCCTACCAGGCCGCCATCGGGTTGGCTCAACCCCGCCACTTCCTGCCTACTAACTACGTGGCCTACCAGGCCGCCGTCGGGTTGACTCAACCCCGTCACCTCCTGTCTACTAACCACGTGGCTTACCAGGCCACCGTTGGGTTGGCTCAACCCCGCCACTTCCTGCCTACTAACTACGTGGCCTACCAGACCGCCGTCGGGTTGACTCAAGCCCGTCACCTCCTGCCTACTAACCACGTGGCTTACCAGGCCACCGTTGGGTTGGCTCAACCCCGCCACTTCCTGCCTACTAACTACGTGGCCTACCAGGCCGCCGTCTGCCGGGTTATGTACGTCCAACATGCTCATATTAATAGCACCACCCATAGGCCCCCATATTGACCACCAATTCCCAATATTTTCTGTTAAATCAATTAAATCCCCTAAATCAATTAAATTATTAGAATTATTAGAATTTGAAACGGGATTATTATTTAAATTATTTAAATTAGAATTATTATTATTTTCAAGATTTAAATTATTATTCGAATTATTTGAATTACTCTGAATATTCGAATTAATATTATTATTTGAATTTAAATTTAAATTACCGGGTAAAATATCTGCTGTAATAAAGGGATTAGGGTTATTTACTACGGTACTATTAATACCAACATTTCCTAACGTACTACTACTATTACCCCCCCACCCGTACGGCTACTGTACGTACTGTACGTGTACCGCACGCTCTGTTCTCCTGCCTCACACTCTTTGCGTTCACTCTCTTGCTCCTTCCTTTCTGTCCTACATTTATATGCCAGATCTATCTCCCGCACCCGTCTTTCTTTTGCGGAGGATGTAGCAGACTTATCGGTTGCGACGGACTCCCGCCGCCCCTCCGTCCTACTAACTTTCCCCCGCTTTCCGGGGTTCTCGCTGACCTACGAGACCAAATCCTCGAAGTTAACCTCGGATTCGCCCTCGTGCGGTCCCTCCCAACCCACTAACTTAACTTCCCTGGCATCAACTAAGTATGGCCCTATGTACACTGCACCAGGCCCCATACCCCTACGTTCCCATAGCCCAAACAGTTCGAAGGCAACCCCTCTAGCTCTCTCCCTGGCTAGTTCTCCCTGCCCAGAACGCAGTAAGTAATCAAAATGTTCATTCGACTCACCTAGTTGCCTTTTCAACTTCACCTGGTCTATCTCGGCCCCTCCTCTAGCTTCCTTCAGTTGCTCCCGGGTCGCGGCGTAGGCTCGTCGGAGCCGGTCTCTGACCCCGACGTCCTCGTCGCCGACATCTCCTCTATCTCTCCGGGTCCGGCGTCGTACCGGCGGCTCCACCGTTGCCGTGCCGGTGGGCCGTCCGTCGCCCTCGGCCTGTGGCTGGCCGGCGACATCGGTACGTCGACCGACACTGTGTGTCGACTCGTCTCTCTCTCCTCCCGACTCATCTCTCCCTTCTCGTTGTAGACGGCCCCCCTCCTCTTGGATTGCCGGATCGCCTGTAGTCGACGGATCCGGCGTCATGGGTTGATACCGTCTCGCCGTGGCCTCGCGGATCGTTAGGTTGTCGTCCGGGGTCTGCGGCGGTGTCTTCTCTCTCTCTCTACTCATCTTTACTCTTTCGTGGTCACAGTTGGCTGCGTCGGTGATAGTTCGACTGTGACGGGATCGAGGGATCCCGACCGGGTTTAGCAAGTACGCGTCACAGCGGGCTGATGGAGGGGCGCGATAGAATGTGGAATGTATAAACGAATAAGCTGTGAGTTTGATGTTCGACTGAAGTATCGTATAATATAGATAAAAGTATGCCACAGTTGATTGCTGATATATGATAGATACAGGTACCGTTAAGATAACAGGGTATACAGCACCGCAATGGCGGTCGAACTATGTCGCCGGTCCACGGTAAACTGGTCACTGAGTAAACTGACCGGTAGTGGGGCATGCAACATAATATATATCTTACTGCACTTGTGGCCTTGTTACTCAGCTGATGCCTGCCCCCCATTGGCTAGTAACCTACTTCACACCCTCTGCCCTGTGGGGGTGTTTCCCCCCCCCCCCCCCCCCGCTGCTGTTACTTTCCTCTCTCTCAGGGGTGTAACCCCTGACCCCTATTGTGTGTGTGTTCTCTGGGGCCTATTGTCCCCGTTTACTGGGGTGACATGAGGTTGATATTGGCAATCAACCTCGTGCTCCCAATATTGCTTAGAGGCGCTCTTTCCCACTTTATGGGGGTTGATGTGGCGGAATTGAATACGCTCACAGTAGTAGTAGGTAGGTTACGGTGTAGATGTTAAATCTACATTTAAAATACAGCAATTTACTAAACATTGTATTGAGTGTTTCAATAATGTTTGGAAAAGTGAAGTTAGCGAAAAACCGAAACTGAGAATATACTTAAGCATTACTACTATTACTATTACTATTACTACTATTACTACTATTACTACTAATTTATTAAATAGAAACCAACGAAGCATTCTTGCTCAATTTCGTTGTGGTGTTCTGCCGTTAAATGTTGAAGTAGGACGTTTTCAAAATAGACCGATAGAAAGTAGAACTTGTGCAATTTGTAAGTAAGGCAAGTAGTATTGGAGAGGAAATTAATTTCCTTAGTAATTGTCCTGTTTACGATAGTGTTAAACGTATTCCAAATAGTGTAAGACATTTAGGTGCCCTAGTTAAATTGGTTTACTTTAATGCAGTTAGATCAGGTTTTAACAAATCATCTATGATTACTAAGTATTCAGTTGGAAAACGACCCCGAGTCAGAAAACGACTCGGGGTGCGTGGCTATCATTGTATCCGGGAAGGAATGACACACAAATTTGAAAATAAATTTCTGAATATGGAATTCTGAATCCTACATTTAAATGAATATTTGTTACGTTTATATGAGTTTTTAATTGTTATTTTAGTTGTTATTTTAGTTTTTTTAACACAAAATTGTTATATTTCTATCACTATGACTGGCTCCAAACATTAATAAAAAGATGTTTAATTGCTTCTTTCAATTACTTGCTATTTTTATTTTATTTATGTCTTAGTATAGTGCATAATATTTATATTTTGTTCTAGAACTTTACAATGTTGCCATGGTAACAATGATTTATGTTATAAAAATGTAGTGTTATACGGAACAACCGTTAACGTTAAGTAAGGAAAATTATGCAAAGTTACTGTACTATTGGGCTCTACAGTACAGTATATATTGCTTCTTAATTTATTTTTTACAAATATTATAGAACATATTATCTATTCATTTTGTTTAAAAATATTTTTCTAGAACAAATAAATCTTGTTCTAGAACATGGTATGAAAAAATTGTTTGGTGTTTAATTTTTAATTAGCCTGTATTTTATTATTAGCTAGTTTTACAAAATTTAATTAAAATATATAGTCAATTAAAATTCATAAAAGTAAAAGTAATTTTTTAAATTCTGGAACAAAATTAAATTATTTACTAAATATCTAAAATGTCGTAGAACATTTTACAAATAATGTAACAGAAACTATATTTAAAAAATGTTCTAGAACAACAGTCATTTATTCCAGAACAATGTTTACATATAAAATGAATATATATTATGATCTAGAACATTTTCAAAGATCAGAGCAACACAAACTAGCTAGTATAAATATTTGGAAAGGGGCGTACCCAATACACAGTATCGCCCAAATATTTGTTCTCTAGAACAAAAGAAATAAGAAAGAATTTTTTAGAATAAATCTCATGATTATTGTCAAAATTTAACATGAAACAATTATTGATCAAAAGTGGGTACCCAGGATGTCCTATTTTATCCTTTTCTATTTTGTGAAATATAATATAATTAATATATTGCATATTTACAGCATTTTACTATCATGTTTCTGAGGCAGACACTTTTATACATACATCTACTGATAGTAGGCCCTATATACGATGATTTGTATCTACCTACAGTATAGTATAATTATATGATATATACGATTATTTGTATCTACCAACAGTATTTTTTATAATTATATTCCAGAATATAATAGCACCAGGGATAACAATTATTTACATTAACCCTCCCTATTTGTACCGGGCTATAAAATGCTGTACAAATACCGGGGGGGGGGGGGGGTCATATTGACCCCACCCTCTAAAATCTACAAATATTAACGAAAACGTCTGATTTGTTGTTTGTACGTAGGTGTCACTAGTCTGGATCCGACCGAAAAAAAAAATTTTGAAAAAAATGTACTGGGGTGGTAATATTGCAGCACCAAAATTACAAGTAGTGCACAATTTTCACAAAATTTGAAAGTTACATTTTTCGGCTAATTGTTTTTCAATACAGGTTTTCTGGGGCGCAAAATACATTGGAAAATATTTAAAAATGATATGATTACCATAAATGTCTGTTTAGTCCTCTATGCGCAGGAAAAAAATGAAAAAAACAAGTAACCAGCACTTTTCAGTTAGAACACAAAATTTTTAATTCACTTATACGATGCTGTAAATTCACAATTTCAGGTTTTCTAGGGCGCTGATTCTAATGAAATACATTTCAAATATGCCAGATCATTGCTACTTGTATTTTTCGGCGTAATTTGGCAAATTTTGGTGCTAGCACCAAATCAGAACCCTAACAAACCCGTATAACGCAAGAAACAAGGTGACACATTCAATTGATATATTTGATGGTTTTCAAAATTTGGTTCTAGCACCACATTTTGCACCCACATCCGAAAAATACAAGTTTGAGATGTCTAGTTCGATAATTATATATTTCCATTGAATTCAGAACAGCCATAAACCTCTAAAATGCAAGAAATAAAGTGTCACAAGCAATTTTATCTATTGAATGGATTTTCAAAAT
Organism: Nemertoderma westbladi; assembly: GCA_032718475.1. NCBI lineage: Eukaryota > Metazoa > Xenacoelomorpha > Nemertodermatida > Nemertodermatidae > Nemertoderma > Nemertoderma westbladi. Next base: position 51,728 of record JAUCBJ010001786.1, read on the forward strand.
TTCGTGCTAGCACCAAAATTTGCACACAGCACCGAAAAATACAAGTTTGATACGCTTGGTGCAACTCGTAAATATTTCATCGAAACCAGAACCCCAAAAAACCCCAATTGCGTAAAAAACAAGTTTCAAACAATCAATTTACAAAATTTACATATTTCAAAATTTGGTGCTGGCACCAAAATTTGGCACCCGCCGAAAAAAACAAGTTTGAAATTTCTAAATCAATTTATATGAATTCCATCTAATTGCTAACAGCGAAAAACCGGCGTAAATCAAAAATAGAGATGTTAAAATTGATATTTTATGAAATGTAATTTTCAAAAAACGTCTCAAGAAAAGTGCCAAAAGTAGGGTTAAAAAATGGTGCTATAACTCGAAAACTACCCAATATTTTTGAAAATGGTTTTCACTACTAGGAAGACAATAGATTTTTTAGGAAAAGTCAAAAAGTTTCACATTCCCAACTGCGTTTGTTTCAGAATTATAATAAAAAAACCATGGGGGGGTCATATTGACCCCCCCCCCCCCCCCCGGGTTTATTAGGGTTAAGCTGTAAGTGGATCTTATCTCCTCTTATCGATTCAATCCGAAGAATACCGCGTATTCCTCTACCTTGGTGTAATTTGTCCCAAGATCAGCTGTCCTGTCGGTGGTGGGGATGAAAAGAAAACCGCATCGAGGTTTTGTTAGTTAGACTGGAGGAGTCAAAGGAAATATACTACTGTAGTGTAGTTAGCAAATCGTTAGACTTGATTACTATAAGAAAAAAAGCTACTGACTACTGACCTAGAGCAAAAACGGCGCTAACGATTTTTATGAAATTTCGCATGAACCATGAAAATAGATTGGGTACTTGTGAAATTGGGGTTTAAATTGAAACATCTCAACTTGTTTTATTTCGAAAAATGGCCCCAAAACACGAAAATTGCCATAGGCGCAATTATAGAAACTCCAGCTGGCACTCTGAAAAATGTATAGAGATGGCCTGGTAATGCATTCAATAGGAAGGGCCAACTAACATTAACTGGTTTAGCAATGGCTATTACAGTCTCAGCAGCTGAATAACTCTTCCCAAGGCATCCTATGAGAAAATCTACAAGGTTACACACTCTGCTATGTTAATTTGCGTGCAAGCTAAATGACTGTTAGTTACGCAGTGTGTTAGCTACTATTGATTGTACTATGCTCTCATCTAATTATTGTTTTATTTTGAAATCTTTATGCCAACATTAATACTGTGGAGGCTGTATGCTTATAAGGCTGAATGTCTACTCAGTCTCATAATGATTCTCCATAAGGATAACATGACAGTTTGAATTATAAAAATACGTTATAATAATAATATAATTGTTGTATTTAATTAATATCGTGGTTTACATTGAACAGTGTAAATTGTTAATCGCGGTTTACATTGAAACATCTCAATTTGTTTTATTTATTACAAAAATAAGACCGAATTTGTCTTATCACTTCTTGTGCGCGATTGTATGACAACTGCTGTTATTATTAAATCAATTGACACCTCGACTCCTCTCTGACTACTCTATCCGATAAAATAAAATAATCATTTCGCTAACTGCTCTCTATCTTCTATAATCACAACAGCTTTTATAATTCATTAGATGATTACAATGTAATAATTATAGTTTGAAGTTGTCTAGAAAATTTCTCGTACACCACCGGGACTACCCTCACACTAAATTATTATCAGACTAAACAAAAAGCTTTTACTTGATTCGTACTGTGGGGCGAGACACGAATGGCGAGCCATCAGCGAACTGATATAATTATATGGCCGTTTTTCAAAGGTATGTGTGTGTGTCAGTGTTTCAGTGTGTCAGTGTGTCGAAAGCCATAAATGTCGGAAGCCATAATCTACATTAAAATCTTCAGCTAAATTGTATGATTGAGTCATTTTGATCGGTCTCTCCATGGAAATTAATTATTTAGCACCATACGATTAAAGTTATTTTGCACAGAAATTAGATATCTGGAATCCATGTACCCCATTCCATTATAGTTTTTTATTTTTTCAAGTGATTTGCGTTAATAAATGTATTTTTAATTGATTTAAACATAATTAACATTGTAAATTCATACGCTGATTCCATTCTCCTCCATAGAGCCTAAGGCATGGCAAGGGCAGCCGTGCCCAATAATATTTCTTTAAGTTCTACATTACTAACATGGCAATCTAAAGTCATTGACCAAGCCAGTGCCAAGGCGTCCAAGGACATGGCCTAACTGTAGTAGTCTAGTACAGTAGAAGGAATAGTTTTCCTTCAATACACCTCAGACAGAGAGCAATTCATTTGCCTGTGCCTAGCAACGCGTGCTCCATAACATAAAACATATATCCTTGATTTCCAATCACCTCTCACGACAATTATTATTTGTAATTAAAAATTTCAATTCGGTTTCTCTTTCCGTTATCTGGTTATTCAGTTATTGCATTATTAATAAATAAATGTTTTAAAATATATCTTACTTAATAAGTTAATAATTAATACTTGTCGCTAACATTCTCGCTATGGGGGTTTTAAGGGTGCTGATTACATTTATGATGTCAGTTTTCACGTTTACATAAATCTAGTCTTTCTGTCTGTCGGTCTTTCTGTCGGTCATTCTGTCAGTCAGTCTGTCAGTCAGTCTGTCAAAACATAAAAAATGATTCTAATTAACAAACATTCTCGCTATGGGGGTTTAAAGGGGTGCTGATTTTATTTCTTATGTTAGTTTTCAGGTTTACATAAATCTAATCTGTCTGTTTGTCGGTCTGTCGGATTTCTGTCAGTCAGTCAGTTTGTCAAAACTTAATAAAAATTACAAACTAACTAACATTTTAGCTATGGGGATTTTAAAAGTTGCTGATTACATTTCTGATGTCAGATTTCACGTTTACATAAATCTAGTCTGTCTGTCTGTCGCTCTGTCTGTCGGTCATTCTGTCAGTCAGTCTGTCAAAACATAAAAAAGAATTCAAATTAACAAACATTCTCGCTATGGGGGTTTAAAGGCTGATTTCATTTCTTATGTCAGTTTTAAGGTTTACATAAATCTAGTCTGTCTGTTTGTCGGTCTGTCGGATTTCTGTCAGTCAGTCAGTCTGTCAAAACTTCATAAAGAATACAAACTAACTAACATTCTCGCTATGGGGATTTTAATGGGTGCTGATTTAATTTCAGATGTCAGTTTTCACGTTTAAAAAAAAATCTTGTTTGTCTCGTTGTCGGTCTGTCGGTCTTTCTGTCAGTCAGTCTGTCAAAACTTAAGAAAGTATACTAACTAACCAACAGTCTCGCTATGGGGGTTTTCTGGGTTGTTGATTTCATTTCTGATGTCAGTTTACACGTTTACATAAATCTAGTCTGTCTGTCTGTCGGTCTTTCTGTCAGTCTGCACTACTGTACTGTGGTTGGCATTACGTCATATACCTAACACTAATAATACCGTCTACAATACAGCCTATCTAGATCTATAGTACAGAATGGTTTTTTTGCCATAAAGAGCACTAAAAATGTCATTAATACTATCCACCAGTATACCTAGTCCAAGAGCCTTCCAATAAAACATGTATTCCAGCATGCTGCATGACGTCCACTGCACGTCTTAGTGCTGTCCATGGTGACGTGCAGTGGACGTCATATGCTCTAAGGGGTTAAGCAACACCCTCCCTACTTCGTCCTGTCGACACCCCAGCCATTTTCACCAATCCTTTTTTAGAGTTTATTAATTTTTTTGGTATTGGTGAAAGTTCTAGAACATTAGTAGATATGTTTTATATGATAGCTAGTATTTTTTTGCGAGCTAGTATTTTTTGAAATTATAAAAAATTTGAAAGTCCATGATATTTCAGGTTAAACTGTTGAAGTTTATATATTAATGATCAAAAGAATTTCCAAAAATTTATAGATAGTAAAAAATACTAGTTATATTCCATAAAAAATCTACTAAGGTTCTAGAACATTCACTAATATAAAAAAAACACTCAAAAACACAAAAAAATAAAGGTTACATTCGGGACCCTTTTGCTTAAGGAGTCAAAATTGTAGAACAAATTCCCGAAGGTTACGACGTTTGCGAAAATCGCGACATTTGCGAAATTTGCGACGAATCCGTCAGTTTCTGTGCCCTAATGGGTTCGTGCCGAAACAATCAAATCTTACACACTTAACACACCCAAACTAATTTAAAGTGGGTATTAGTATGCGTGAATAATTAAATAGAAATTAAATTAATGAACGCTATTTCAACATGAAATCTACGGAATCAATACACAACACACGCACACCACTGAATTTAAAGATTTATATAGATTGCAATTTATATTTGGCTACCTTTTAATGGGTGACTAATTGAATTATTCACCCCTATATATTTGTAGCCTTTTAATTTGTGCCTTTAATTTAATCAAACATTAAACTAAAATAAATGTCACAATATTGGTCTGTCTGTAGCTGGTCAATGAATCTCTAATAAATTTATTAATTAGTCGCTGATCAGTCATTGAACATTTGAACACGTGCTGCTCGAAGACCCCACAACGTGTCTCCTGTGACTTGCTTCACGGGCCGACAGGCCCGTCTCTAGTTGATGTTTCTGATGATATAATCTCCAATGGTTACAAAGATTATCCAGCATTACTTTACAGGTGTGGAAGGGTTTACTGTTGAAGATCACCCATGGTGGTGAAAAGGCATTCCTTTAGGAAACAGAGTGGAAGGGTTTACTTTGGAAGTCACCCATGGCGGTGAACAGGCATTCTTTTGGGAATCAGAGTGGAAGGGTTTACTTTGGAAGTCACCCATGGCGGTGAACAGACATTCCTTTTAGCAAACAGAGTGGAAGGGTTTACTTTGGAAGATCATCCATGGCGGTGAACAGGCTTTCTTTTGGGAATCAGAGTGGAAGGGTTTACTTTGGAAGATCAGCCGTGGTAGTGAACAGGCATTCCTGTGGGAAACAGAGTGGAGGGGTTTACTGTGGAAGCTAACCCATGGCGGTGAACAGGCTTTCCTTTGGGAATCAGAGTGGAAGGTGTGGGGAACTCAAATTGTGATATATATGATATGTCGTGTGGTCCTAACTCATTGGTACATATAGTCCTACCTACCGGTATGTGAGAACTGCTGTTGTACCTAATGCTGTAACCTGTTTGAATATCATACTGCAATACTGATATACTTTATCTGTCAATCTGTCTATCTTCTTTTCTTCTTGGTTGCATGGGGGCCTCATTCAACTAGAACTCATTTCGGCCCGTGCACCACACTGGTGACCCAGACGAGATCTAAACTCGCAGCATAATGGTAAAGTTGCTGGAGGACCAAATCCAGGCGATCGCCAACGCCCCCCACGAGTTGAGGGAAGAGGCGGAACAACTCATCCACAATGCCCAAGTCGCAGCGGCAGCCCTCGCCCAAAACCCAGTTGCTATCCTGCTGATCAGACAGGACCCGGGCAACTTGATGGGGCGAGTAGATGGTGTTCCCCCTGAGGTCTTTAAAATACCTGAGTGTTTAAAGCTCATCTATCCCATCATAGTAGACATGTACCAAACAACAAAAGTCCCACAAGAAATGAAAACAAATAAGTTGGTGCCAGTTCCCAAGAAGGGCAACCTAACACTCTATGGTTCTTTTCGGGGAATCTCATTGATCTCGATTGCTGCAAAGCTATACAATAGGATTCTATTAAATCGCATCAGGGATCCCATTGAGAGACTGCTCCGTGGAAATCAGAATGGGTTCCGTAAAGGTCGTGGGACCATGGAGCCCATTTTGGCACTTAGAAGGATAATTGAAGAGTTATCAAAAAAGAAAGACAGGCATCTGGCTGTTATATTTGTTGACTTCTTCAAGGCCTTTGATTCAGTCTCTCGCTCACGTATGTTCAGCATACTTTCATTATATGGGATTCTTTATGAAATTATTGCAGCAATCAGATCAGTATACGATGGTTCGACAACATTTGTGTCTACTGTTGATGGTGACACAGAACCATTTGAAGTGTTATGGGGCGTCCTCCAAGGAGACACACTTGCACCATTCTTGTTCATTATTGTGGTTGACTATGTTCTATGCATGTCCTTAGATCATTATAATGATGATGGGGTGATGATAACTCCACCTACTGGCTCCAGAAGTCGAGGAAATTAGAACATGCTGCTTCTAGTGTTGGTCTTTTTATAAACTTCAGAAAGACCAAAATTCTGACAGTTAACTTTTAAAGTCCTCAGCAAGTCTCTGATCGGATGAGCATAAGCTCAAAGGATGGTATGCTTGAGCATGTGGACGACTTCTGTTACCTGGGATCATGGATCCGGAAGTCAGGTGAGGACCTTCGAATACGTAAGGGAAAGGCATGGGCAGCCTTGAATAGGCTTTCCAGGATTTGGAAGTCACCGAGACTTAATCGGAAACTTAAGGTCCGATTATTTAGAGCAGCAGTAGTTCCAGTACTCCTCTACGGGAGTCCATGCTGGGCTCTAAGTGCTGAGGACACCAAATCTCTGGATGGCACATTCACAAGAATGCTACGCCGGGTTCATTGTGTCAAGTACAATGCACACATCTCCAACCAGACACTATATAACATTGGAGGTGTCTCATTTGTTCCCCCAAGCTTGACACTAGAACAAAATCGCCTCCGCTTTGCAGGACATTGCTTTCGCCGTGAGGACCAGCCAGTGCATAATCTTGTACTTTGGCAGCCTCAAGGAGTGAATAAGCATGGTGGACAGCCCATGACTTTCTTGAGACGCATCTTAAAGGACACTGGCCTTAAAGATGCGGATGATCTAGCAAATGTCATGGGTGATAGGGAGTTGTGGCGGTGCAATTTTGTTGACAAGCCGGCACAGCATTCTTAAAAATGCAGCTGCAATGCAGCATGCCGATCCTAGTAGTAGTAATGGCCCTTCTCCATGTGGGCCCAGCCGATGCTTTCGCCGCTGTGGAAGCCCTCGAAATGCCTACCCTAGCTCACAGAGATCGTCAGCCAGCCGATGCGATGGTTCCACCAACCCACGCTGATGCTGCTACCGCCATCATCCAACAGTCTCCTATCCTCCAGGCAGGAGTTGCCAGAGCGGCGATCGCCCACCAAGTCCCTCTCCCATTTAAACTACCACCATTCTCGACCACCGAAATTCGCCGTTACTTCGTCCGAGTCGAGAGCGCATTCGAGCAGAGGGGAATAGTGGCAGACCAGGATAAGTTTGTCCGACTTATCGCTGATATCGATGACAGCACACTCGACCTGGTAAACAATGAGGTTCTTCATCCCAACAATGCTGGCACAAACTACCTCGAACTGAAATTGAAACTTCTTGGTTGCATGGGGGCCTCATTCAACTAGAACTCGTTTCGGCCCGTGCACCACAAAGGATTTACTTTGGAAGATCACCCATGTTGGTGAACTGGCATTCCTTTGAGAAACAGAGTGGAAGGGTTTACTGCAGAAGATAACCCATGGCAGTGAACAGGCCTTCCTTTTGGAAACAGAGGGAAGGGTTTACTGTGGAAGATTACCCATGGTGGTAAATAGGCTTTCCTTTGGGAAACAGAGTGGAAGAGTTGTAAGCGGATTCAATTCCGTGCATAACCCACCGAAAATCCGAAAATGGGATTAGTGGCATATTACCAATATAGTTGATGAGGTGACATTACCAATATTAATGTCACCTCATAACCAACTAAAGCGATACACCGTAAGCCACAGAGAGAGTTGAGAGGTCAAACCACCTGAGAGGAGGGACAAACAAGTTAGTAAGGCTAGCTTGTAGGGACGGTGACAACAGTGAGTGGCGAGGTGACAATTAATCATGTTAAGGTGTGATGACTTGGGAACAATCCCTACCCCCACTATATAACTTATTCTACATCCGAATTTGATTGTTCTATTTTGCAGTTACCATGACAACCGCTGAAAACAGATGTTTTTATACAAAAATTATTCATTTGGACATAGACTTCACGATAAAATTTTTACGAAACTAGGTATGTGTTATCTGGAACACTAGTTAGAACTTTTAGTGAAACTCAAAACATTCCAGAAATATCTAGTTACCATGGTAACTGTAGTTTATTAAAGTCTATATCATTAAAGTCTATATTCATAACTCTATTTGGAGCAAAACTGTAATATATACAAACTTGGGGTTTTGCAACTCATCTATAAGGTTCATATTCAAGCCGTTCGATGTTAATTACACAATCCAGTTACCATAGCAACAAGACTAAACAGATGTTAAAATTTATAAAATGATAACTTGAAGCACAAGTTAATAGTATTATGACATTGACCAACACCTACCCCCACTATATGACTTATTCTGCATCCGAATTACATTGTTCTATTTTTCAGTTTCCATGACAACCCCTGCAAACAGATGGATTTTGATAGAAAATCGGTAATTTGGACATAAACTACAATATTTTCTGAAACTCAGTAAATGTGTTATCTGAACCACAATCTGGACTGAATCTTTTTTCAAAGGTAAACCCAACAGTTCCAGAGAACTCTAGTTTCCATGGGAATCCACGAAGCTAAGGAAAATCAACTACTTTCGCTAAGAAAGATTTTCCTTAGCTGAGATGGTCTATTCATAGTGGGCTATTTTACTTGTGTGAGGCAGATTTAGTGTTTTTTAAGTCCAGCAAAAACTAGCCTTTAAAAGTACCCTGAAATTTTGCATGTATATACTACTCATCAAGGCGCGTCGTGTGGGATGGGTCTCATATCCAGGAAAAATCTGGTTTCCATGGCAACGGACTTAAGAAAAAAGTCCATGTATTTCAAGTCAATATTTATAACTCTATTTGTAGGAATACTATAATACATATAAACTTGGGGTTTCTCAACTCAACTATAAGGTCCATAGCAGAGCCGATTGAGGTTCAATAGAAATTCCAGTTACCTTTACAACAGGGCTAAACAGATGTTAAAATTTATAAAATGTTAATTTGAAGCCTAAGATTAAGGTGTTATGACTTGGGACTAACCCCTACCCCCACTATATAACTTATTCTGCGTCCAAATTTCATTGTTCTAGTTTGCAGTTACCATGACAACCGCTGAAAACAGATGTTTTTATACAAAAATTACTCATTTGGACATAGATTTCGCGATAAAATTTTACGAAACTGGGTATGTGTTATCCGGACCACTAGTTGGAACTTTTAGTGAAACTCAAAACATTCCAGAAATATCTAGTTACCGTGGTAACTGGAGTTTATTACAGATTATATCATTCAAGTCTATATTCATAACTCTATTTGTCCACGAAGCTAAGGAAAATCAACTACTTTCGCTAAGAAAGATTTTCCTTAGCTGAGATGGTCTATTCATAGTGGGCTATTTTACTTGTATGAGGCAGATTTGGGGTTTTTTGATAGGTGAAAAAACTAGCCTTTAAAAGTACCCTGAAATTTTGCATGTATATACTACTCGTCGAGGCGCATCTTTTGGGCCGGGTCTCATATCCAGGAAAAATCTGGTTTCCATGGTAACGGACTTAGAAAAAAGTCTATGTATATCAAGTCAATATTTATAACTCTATTTGTAGGAAAACTATAATACATATAAACTTGGGGTTTCTCAACACAACTATAAGGTCCATAGCAGAGCCGATTGAGGTTAAATCCACGAAGCTAAGGAAAATCAACTACTTTCGCTAAGAAAGATTTTCCTTAGCTGAGATGGTCTATTCATAGTGGGCTATTTTACTTGTGTGAGGCAGATTTGGTTTTTTTTGATAGGTGAAAAAACTAGCCTTTAAAAGTACCCTGAAATTTTGCATGTATATACTACTCGTCGAGGCGCATCTTTTGGGCTGGGTCTCATATCCAGGAAAAATCTGGTTTCCGTGGCAACGGACTTAGAAAAAAGTCTATGTATTTCAAGTCAATATTTAAAACTCTATTTGTAGGAAAACTATAATAGATATAAACTTGGGGTATCTCAACACAACTATAAGGTCCATAGCAGAGCCGATTGAGGTTAAATAGAAAATCCAGTTACCTTGGCAACCGGGCTAGACAGATGTTAAAATTTATAAAATGTTAATTTGAAGCCTAAGGTTAAGGTGTTATGACTTGGGACCAACCCCTACCCCCACTATATAACTTATTCTGCATCCGAATTTCATTGTTCTATTTTGCAGTTACCATGACAACCGCTGAAAACAGATGTTTTTATTCAAAACTTATTCATTTGGACATAGACTTCACGATAAAATTTTACAAAACTGGGTATGTGTTATCTGGACCACTAGTTGGAACTTTTAGTGAAACTTAAATTATTCCAGAAATTCTAGTTACCATGGTAACTGTAGTTTATTAAACTCTATATCATTCAAATCTATATTGATAACTCTATTTGTAGCAAAACTGTAATATATATAAACTTGGGGTTTTGCAACTCATCTATAAGATCCATATCCAAGCCGTTTGAGGTTAATTAGAAAATACAGTTACCATAGCAACAAGTCTAAACAGATGTTAAAATTTATAAAATGATAATTTGAAGCACAAGTTAATAGTATTATGACTTGGGACTAACCCCTACCCCCACTATATGACTTATTCTGCATCCGAATTACATTGTTCTATTTTTCAGTTTCCATGACAACCACTGCAAACAGATGCATTTTGATAGAAAATCGGTAATCTGGACATAAACTACAATATTTTCTGAAACTCAGTATATGTGTTATCTGAACCACAATCTGTACTGAATTTTTTTTCAAAGGTTAAAGCAACAGTTCCAGAGAACTCTAGTTTCCATGGGAATAGAAGTTAATTATTGACAATTGCTACTAAGCGAGGCTAAGCAACGAACCAAAGTGTGGCCGTTTGTTTAATTTTCCTTAGCTTCGTGGTTGCATTTCCTTTAGGAAATGCCTTTCTCGTAGAAAAACCGCAATAGATCCACGAAGCTAAGGAAAATCAACTACTTTCGCTAAGAAAGATTTTCCTTAGCTGAGATGGTCTATTCATAGTGGGCTATTTTACTTGTGTGAGGCAGATTTGGTGTTTTTTGATAGGTGAAAAAACTAGCCTTTAAAAGTACCCTGAAATTTTGCATGTATATACTACTCGACGAGGCGCATCTTTTGGGCTGGGTCTCATATCCAGGAAAAATCTGGTTTCCATGGCAACGGACTTAGAAAAAAGTCTATGTATTTCAAGTCAATATTTATAACTCTATTTGTAGGAAAACTATAATAGATATAAACTTGGGGTTTCTCAACTCAACTATAAGGTCCATAGCAGAGCCGATTGAGGTTAAATAGAAAATCCAGTTACCTTGGCAACCGGGCTAAACAGATGTTAAAATTTATAAAATGTTAATTTGAAGCCTAAGGTTATGGTGTTATGACTTGGGACCAACCCCTACCCCCACTATATAACTTATTCTGCGTCCGAATTTGATTGTTCTATTTTGCAGTTACCATGACAACCGCTGAAAACAGATGTTTTTATACAAAAATTACTCATTTGGACATAGTCTTCGCGATAAAATTTTACGAAACTGGGAATGTGTTATCTGGACCACTAGTTGGAACTTTTAGTGAAACTGAAAACATTCCAGAAATATCTTGTTACCATGGTAACTGGAGTTTATTAAAGTCTATATCATTCAAGTCTAAATTCAATACTCTATTTGTAGCAAAATAATGTAATAAATATAAATTTGGGGTTTTGCAACTCATCTGTAAAGTCCATATACAATCCATTCGAGGTTAGTTACACAATCCAATTACCATAGCAATAAGACAAAACAGATGTTAAAATTTATAAAATGATAATTTGAAACACAAGTTAGTATTATGACTTGGGACCAAGACCTACCCCCATTATATGACTTATTCTGCATCCGAATTACATTGTTCTATTTTTCAGATTCCATGACAACCACTGCAAACAGATGCATTTTGATAGAAAATCGGTAGTTGGACATAAACTACAATATTTTCTGAAACTTGGTATGTGTTATCTGAACCACAATCTGGACTGAATATTTTTTCAAAGGTAAAACCAACAGTTTCAGAGAACTCTAGTTTCCATGGGAATAGAAGTTATTTATTGGCAATTGCTACTAAACTAGGCTAAGCAACCTTTGTTTAATTTTCCGTAGCTTCGTGGTCGCATTTCCTTTAGGAAATGCCTTTCTAGTATAAACTTGGGGGTTCTCAACTCAACTATAAGGTCCATATCAAAGCCGTTCGAGGTTAATTAGAAATTCCAGTCACCATCCACGAAGCTAAGGAAAATCAACTACTTTCGCTAAGAAAGATTTTCCTTAGCTGAGATGGTCTATTCATAGTGGGCTATTTTACTTGTGTGAGGCAGATTTAGTGTTTTTTAAGTCCAGCAAAAACTAGCCTTTGAAAGTACCCTGAAATTTTGCATGTATGTACTACTCTTCGAGGCGCATCGTGTGGGCTGGGTCTCATATCCAGGAAAAATCTGGTTTCCATGGCAACGGACATAGAAAAAAGTCTATGTATTTCAAGTCAATATTTATAACTATATTTGTAGGAAAACTATACTGTAATAGATATAAACTTGGGGTTTCTCAACTCAACTATAAAGTCCATAGCAGAGCCGATTGAGGTTAAATAGAAAATCCAGTTACCTTGGCAACCAGGCTAAACACATGTTAAAATTTATAAAATGTTAATTTGAAGCATAAGGTTAAGGTGTTATGTCTTGGGACCAACCCCTACCCCCACTATATGACTTATTCTGCGTCTGAATTTCATTGTTTAATTTTGCAGTTACCAAGACAACCGCTGAAAACAGATGTTTTTATACAAAAATAACTCATTTGGACATAGACTTCGCGATAAAATTTTACGAAACTGGGTATGTGTTATCTGGACTGGAACACTAGTTGGAACTTTTAGTGAAACTCAAAACATTCCAGAAATATCTAGTTACCATGGTAACTGGAGTTTATTAAAGTCTATATCATTCAAGTCTAAATTCAATACTCTATTTGTAACAAAATAATGTAATTTATATAAATTTGGGGTTTTGCAACTCATACATACAAGCAACCTACAAGCATACATACAACCTATACAAGCCGTTCGAGGTTAATTACACAATCCAGTTACCATAGCAACAAGACTAAACAGATGTCAAAATTTATAAAAGTGATAATTTGAAGCAGCCAGCACATGCCCATTTTGTTTGTAGTAATTTTAACTTCATTGACCGGCCTTTTAATAAATAAATAAAGCTCATATTTTGTAGTTAACAGTTATATTTAGGCCTTTTAAAATTACATTCATTCATAATATAATTCCAGCATATATATACCGGTAAATTAAATATTCGATAGTTATTAATGTAGTGCAAATTTATAAATATTATCTGTGCATTTCAATTTTACCCCGAAAGGGGGTGTACAATGTACATTAAACTATTATTATAATTTGAAGCACACGTTAATAGTATTATGACTTGGGACCAAAACCTGCCCCCACTGTATGAGTTATTCTGCATCCGAATTACATTGTTTTATTTTTCAGTTTCCATGACAACCACTGCAAACAGATGCATTTTGATAGAAAATCGGTAATTTGGACATAAACTACAATATTTTCTGAAACTCGGTATATGTGTTATCTGAACCACAATCTGGACTGAATCTTTTTTCAAAGGATAAACCAACAGTTCCAGAGAACTCTAGTTTTCATGGAAATATAAGCTAATTATTGGCAAATGCTACTAGACTAGGCTAAGCAACGAACCAAAATGTGGCCGTTTGTTTAATTTTCCTTAGCTTCGTGGTTGCATTTCCTTTAGGAAATGCCTTTCTAGTAGAAGTTATTTATTAGAAAATGCTACTAAATGAGGCTAAGCAACGAGCCAGATAGTGGCACTTTGTTTAATTTTCCTTAGCTTCGTGGTTGCATTTCCTTTAGGAAATGCTTTTCTAGTAATATAAAAATGCAGTACTGGGGCACTGCTGCACTGGGGCTGGGGATGTCGTTATAATGCAGTGGTGCCATTACCGGGATCCACGAAGCCAAGGAAAATCAACAACTTTCGCTAAGAAAGATTTTCCTTAGCTGAGATGGTCTATTCATAGTGGGCTATTTTACTTGTGTGGGGCAGATTTGGGGTTTTTTGACCGGTAAAAAAACTAGCCTTTAAAAGTACCCTGAAATTTTGCATGTATGTACTACTCGTCGAAGCGCATCGTGTGGGCTGGGTCTCATATCCAGGAAAAATCTGGTTTCCATGGCAACGGACATAGAAAAAAGTCTATGTATTTCAAGTCAATATTTATAACTATATTTGTAGGAAAACTATAATAGATATAAAGTTGGGGTTTCTCAACTCAACTATAAAGTCCATAGCAAAGCCGATTGAGGTTAAATAGAAAATCCAGTTACCTTGGCAACCGGACTAAACAGATGTTAAAATTTATAAAATGTTAATTTGAAGCCTAAGGTTAAGATGTTATGACTTGGGAACAACCCCTACCCCCTCTATATAACTTATTCTGCGTCCGAATTTCATTGTTCTATTTTTCAGTTACCATGACAACCGCTGAAACAGATGTTTTTATACAAAAATTATTCATTTGGACATAGACTTCGCGATAAAATTTTACAAAACTGGGTATGTGTTATCTGGACCACTAGTTGGAACTTTTAGTGAAACTTAAATTATTCCAGAAATTTAGTTACCATGGTAACTGTAGTTTATTAAACTCTATATCATTCAAGTCGATATTGATAACTCTATTTGTAGCAAAACTGTAATATATATATAAACTTGGGGTTTTGCAACTCATATATAAGATCCATATCCAAGCGGTTTGAGGTTAATTAGAAAATACAGTTACCATAGCAACAAGTCTAAACAGATGTTAAAATTTATAAAATGATAATTTGAAGCACAAGTTAATAGTATTATGACTTGGGACTAACCCCTACCCCCACTATATGACTTATTCTGCATCCGAAATACATTGTTCTATTTTTCAGTTTCCATGACAACCACTGCAAACAGATGCATTTTGATAGAAAATCGGTAATTTGGACATAAACTGCAATATTTTCTGAAAATCAGTATATGTGTTATCTGAACCACAATCTGTACTGAATTTTTTTTCAAAGGTTAAAGCAACAGTTCCAGAGAACTCCAGTTTCCATGGGAATATAAGTTAATTATTGACAATTGCTACTAAATGAGGCTAAGCAACGAACCAGATAGTGGCCGTTTGTTTAATTTTCCTTAGCTTCGTGGTTGCATTTCCTTTAGGAAAGGCCTTTCTCGTATAAATTACAGTTTTGCTCCAAATAGAGTTATGAATATAGACTTTAATGATATAGACTTTAATAAACTACAGTTACCATGGTAACTAGATATTTCTCGAATGTTTTGAGTTTCACTAATAGTTCCAACTAGTGTTCCAGATAGCACATACCTAGTTTCGTAAAATTTTATCGTGAAGTCTATGTTCAAATGAATAATTTTTGTATAAAAACATCTGTTTTCAGCGGTTGTCATGGTAACTGCAAAATAGAACAATCAAATTCGGACGTAGAATAAGTTATATAGTGGGGGTAGGGATTGGTCCCAAGTCATCACACCTTAACCTTAGGCTTCAAATTAACATTTTAAAAATTTTAACATCTGTTTAGCCCGGTTGCCAAGGTAACTGAATTTTCTATTTAACCTCAATCGGCTCTGCTATGGACCTTATAGTTGTGTTCAGAAACCCCAATTTTTTTTTCCTACAAATAGAGTTACACATATTGACTTGAAATACAGAGACTTTTTTCTAAGTCCGTTGCCATGGAAACAAGATTTTTCCCAGACATGTGACCTATCCTACACGACGCGCCTTGATGAGTAGTATATATATGCAAAATTTCATGGTACTTTTAAAGGCTATTTTTTTCTGGAGTCAAAAAACACTAAATCTGCTCCATACAAGTAAAATAGCCCACTATGAATACACCATCTCAGCTAAGGAAAATCTTTCTTAGCGAAAGTAGTTGATTTTCCTTAGCTTCGTGGATTCTACTAAATGAAGATTAATGTCAGAATTATAACTTGTCACTAAAGGTTTTCTTAGATTACTGTAGGTGAATCACATTTTTCGCAAGTATGCAAATTACTGTACTCTGTGTATCTGTAAAGATAGGAGTCTGAAGTATCTGTGTATGATTTAATCCTGAGACATTATTTTTCCTTGTAAATTTACTAGAAAGGCATTTCCTAAAGGAAATGCAACCACGAAGCTAAGGAAAATTAAACAAAGTGCCACAATTTGGTTTGTTGCTTAGCCTAGTTTAGTAGCATTTGCCAATAAATAACTTATATTCCCATGGAAACTAGAATTCTCTGGAACTGTTGGTTTTACCTTTGAAAAAAGATTCAGTCCAGATTGTGGTTCAGATAACACATATACCGAGTTTCAGAAATTATTGTAGTTTATGCCCAAATTACCGATTTTCTATCAAAATGCATCTGTTTGCAGTGGTTGTCATGGAAACTAAAAAATAGAACAATGTAATTCGGATGCAGAATAAGTCATATAGTGGGGGTAGGTCTTGGTCCCAAGTCATAATACTATTAACTTGTGTTTCAAATTATCATTTTAGAAATTTTAACATCTGTTTAGTCTTGTTGCTATGGTAATTGGATTGTTTAATTGACCTCGAATGGATTGTATATGAACCTTACAGATGAGTTGCAAAACCCCAAATTTATATTTATTACATTATTTTGCTACAAATAGAGTATTGAATTTAGACTTGAATGATATAGACTTTAATAAACTCCAGTTACCATGGTAACAAGATATTTCTGGAATGTTTTCAGTTTCACTAAAAGTTCCAACTAATGGTCCAGATAACACATTCCCAGTTTCGTAAAATTTTATCGCGAAGTCTATGTCCAAATGAGTTATTTTTGTATAAAAACATCTGTGTTTAGCGGTTGTCATGGTAACTGTAAAATAGAACAATTAAATTCGGACGCAGAATAAGTTATATAGTGGGGGTAGGGATTGATCCCAAGTCAGAACACATTAACCTTAGGCTTCAAATTAACATTTTAGAAATGTTAACATCTGTTTAGCCCGGTTGCCAAGGTAACTGGAATTTCTATTTAACCTCAATCGGCTCTACTATGGACCTTATAGTTGAATTGAGAAACCCCAAGTCTATATCTATTATAGTTTTTCGACAAATAGAGTTATAAATATTGACTTGAAATACATAGACTTTTTTATAAGTCCGTTGCCATGGAAACCAGATTTTTCCTGTATATGAGACCCAGCCCAAAAGATGCGCCTTGACGAGTAGTATATACATGCAAAATTTTATGATACATTTAAAGGCTAGATTTTTCTGGAGTCAAAAAAAACCAAATCTGCCTCACACAAGTAAAATAGCCCACTATGAATACACCATCTCAGCTAAGGAAAATCTTTCTTAGCGAAAGTAGTTGATTTTCCTTAGCTTCGTGGACATTAATTATGTGCTGATTCAACGATTTAATTTGACTTTAGAAAGTCATACTAGAAAGGCATTTCCTAAAGGAAATGCAACCACGAAGCTAAGGAAAATTAAACAAAGGGCCACAATTTGGTTTGTTGCTTAGCCTAGTTTAGTAGCATTTGCCAATAAATAACTTCTATTCCCATGGAAACTAGAATTCTCTGAAACTGTTGGTTTTACCTTTGAAAAAAGATTCAGTCCAGATTGTGGTTCAGATAACACATACCAAGTTTCAGAAAATATTGTAGTTTATGTCCAAACTACCGATTTTCTATCATAATGCATCTGTTTGCAGTGGTTTTCATGGAAACTGAAAAACAGAACAATGTAATTCGGATGCAGAATAAGTCATATAGTGGGGGTAGGTCTTGGTCCCAAGTCATAATACTATTAACTTGTGTTTCAAATTATCATTTTAGAAATTTTAACATCTGTTTAGTCTTGTTGCTATGGTACTAGAAAGGCATTTCCTAAAGGAAATGCAACCACGAAGCTAAGGAAAATTCAACAAACGGCCACACTTTGGTTCGTTGCTTAGCCTAGTTTATTAGCATTTGCCAATAATTAACTTCTATTCCCATGGAAACTAGAGTTCTCTGCAACTGTTGCTTTAACCTTTGAAAAAAATTCAGTACAGATTGTGGTTCAGATAACACATATACTGAGTTTCAGAAAATATTGTAGTTTATGTCCAAATTACCGATTTTCTATCAAATTGCATCTGTTTGCAGTGGTTGTCATAGAAACTGAAAAATAGAACAATGTAATTCGGATGCAGAATAAGTCATATAGTGGGGGTAGGTGTTGGTTCCAAGTCATAATACTATTAACTTGTGCTTCAAATTATCATTTTATAAATTATTACTTTTGTTTAGCCTGGTTGCCATGGTATCAGGTTTTTTTAATTTACCTCAATCTGCTCGGCTATGGCCCATATAGTTGAGTTGAGAAACCCCAAGTTTATATATATTACAGTTGTGCTACAAATAGAGTTATTAACACTAGAACAGCTGACCGGTCAATTTTGACCGTTTTTGGTTTTGAAATCAACATTGTGAGAATTCAGTTCTACTTGGGGTGCTGAAACTTCTTGACTTTTCCTAAATCTTCATTTGGTATGTCATCAGGGACAAAAATTTTTCTACCGAATATACTCAGGGGGTGTAGTTTTTAGATCATCATGGAAGGCTGAAGCGGTCAAAAATGACCGCAAGGCATTATATACTAATTCAAGAATAATAAACAGTACTGCACCCAACCCACATAGTACACATAGCAGCATAGGCCTGTTTACAATTATACCTACCGGTACAAGTGTGCCTATGTACAGGAACACACTGTCAGTCGGTCTCTCCGCTCTGTACGGTCTGTACCTACTATGTACACACTGAATACTGCAATACTCGAGTCAGTAGTACAAATAGGCTTACTGCCAGTCAGGGAGATCATCAAATTTGAGAATACCTCACATTTCAAATTATAGACCCAATTTTGGAATTACCTCAATTTTAATACAAGGTTAGGTTAATTCTCTAAATTTGAGTTAAATTTGATTATTTGAAGTCATAGTTGACCTAGTTCAGTAGTTGTTAGCTTGTTACTGTATTGCAACTAGGTAAAAAAATAAACTGATGTAGGCCTAGGGTAGTGTCTGAGTGTTGTGAAATATAATATTTAAAATTAAAACATATTCAGTATTAGTTTAAAAAGGCTTATACTTAAAAAGGCTACTGGTAGGGGTGCAGTGGGGTGGCTGATCAGATGGTAGACATATAAAACGAAGTACAGAGCTTAAAGAACTTATATTTTTATATTGTTACTTTTTTGCTTGAATCAGTGAATATGCCCTAAAATCGGGAGAAAAAGTAGTAGGCCTACTTTTTTCCCCACTAGTAGGGAAAAAGTTGTCCCCGTAATATCTGAATATTGTAACTTTTTGTTGGGCACAGCTTTTGCAAAGTCGGCAACACAGCAACCTGCAATAATATTGCCACATAATAATGCACCATAGATCCATAATTTTGCATTGATTTTACTTTTTCTCCCGGTAAAAAAAGTAAAATAAAACATTGGAGACCCTCCTAGCTCCTATTCTGCTAATCCTGAAATCACCAAAACTAAAGTCACTTTCACTAGTGTCCGGTTACAGGGTTAGCAAAGGAGCAGGTTACAGAGGTGAGTTGAAAGTAACCAAAAAACAATAAACAAGAGTTAGGAATATTGATATCACCTGCACTAAATTTCAGCATTAGCTGGTGATTTCAGGATTAGCAGATTAGGAGGGTCACCTATTTGATTTGACACAAGTGCCAAAATATTTTTGGTGGAATTTCTAAAATTTCATTGAAAGTGTTGATCAAAATTTTTGATCGAAATGTATATGTACAATCATTTCGTAATGTTAAAATTTTGGAATAAAAAGCAAAATCCATCCCTACACACTATCGACTATTGCAATGCAACTTTAGTGCCTGCAAGGTTTACTCCAGAAATGAGATAAAGCCTCGAGAATAGGTTGGTGAAAAAGGTTATACTTTTTGCCCAAGTTATAAATGATTCTGGTTCCTCATAAGGTCAATTTATAAGGATTTACTGATTTATGTATGTATAGTAGGCCTATAAACAAACAGTCACTTAGATTTCTAAAACATTTCAGATGTCTTGATAAGAAAGCAGAGTCTAAAGACTGTTTAAAAAACTAGCGATTAGTGATGAGATGATGATGTTTCTACTGTGTTCCAGGTCCAGCATGTTCCATATGTTAATGACCCTGATAAAGAAGAGGTGATGTATGGAAAAAGCAGACCCAGACATGGCAGCATGGGCAGATGGGCGGGGCTTGGCCTTTGCTTCATAATTTTATTATATATGGCCAGGTCATGATTGCATTGGATGTCTGGCTGGGATATTATGTTGCACATTGTTGTAATGGAGGATCAGGTTTAGATTTTTACATATAAGTTTAAAGCACATTATCAAATTGAACTTTAATTGATGTATTATTGTATACTGCAGTAGGTGGTGGTTCCAACTTTAGAGTCTCCAGTTGCCAGTCATATAGAATAACTAACAAAAGAATCAAGTCCACATATATTGTATAAACCACGTCAAGCTGTCAACCTTTGCGGCAACATTTGTCTGGGATCCAAACTGATGGTACAGTATTCCAATTGACAGATAGAGCTAGGACATAGGACAGGCGAATATTACATAAGTCTTCAGGCTATCAGGAGAGGAATGGCTTCATTTGATATACAAAGTGTTAAAGAGGACATCAACGACCAGAAAACATATTTTTTTCCGAAGATGTGTGATATGAATGATGAACAGAACAGATGAATGCCAGAATATGTAAACTTCCAAATTCTGGAATTGATTCAACATCCACAAGATATAGTAGGTCTTCCTGAGTCTGTGACTGTGCAGCTGTGTGAGCTTGAATCTCGCAACAGTGAGGATTTGGTCTACTGTTCTTCTTACCAACAGTAAGGCTGTAAGGATAGAGAATTTCTCTAGTCTTCTGCATTTTTCTCACCAAACACTAACGGAGTTAACAATCATTAAAGTTATTGACTGTAAGTTACTGTGCTGTAAGGTTAAGCCTACCCTGCATACATGTCATGTCACAGGTTACACTGGTCACCCATTCTCACCAAGCTCTATAAGCACTAAGCAGCAAAGCCTACTGCTACACCCTACTGCTGACAGGCTGGTGATGTTGTAGTTGTACAGGCTGGCGAAATTTGAGGTTTTGTCTCAAATTTGAGGTTTAACCTCAAATTTCAATTTTCGCCCCCAATAAAAGCATGTTTGCATCGGTGAAATATTTTATTGCATCGATAAAAGTTCTTATTTTACATTATATTTTAACATATTAAAAGTAGAAGTTGCTCCAATAGTTTCCCTAAGTCGCAGCAACACTCGATATTATGAGTCTAAAAATACCTCAAATTTGAACAAAAAACCCCAATTTTCGACAGTCTATTACCAGAATTCGAAATTTGGGGTAACCCCAAAATTGATGATCTCCCTGACTGACTGCTGTTCTTGATTATGTCGGTGCGAAAAATATACCCATTGCGGGAACGAGTCCGAGAGTCAATACCGGTGGATTTGATAACAAACGATGGGGAGGCTTCGCTGGTAAGTGATATACCGGTACCGGTCATCTGCACTGACACCACCTCAGCTGATGATGGTTTTGACTCAGATTGTGGTGTTAGTTCGAGCGCTAGTTCGGATGGAGAGACTAGGAATTTTGATTCCGACAACCTAAGTTATGATAGCTCTGATCTCGATGAAGACGATACTGGTACCGGTATTTCCGGTTCCGATGATGGTGACCTTTTCGAACTGGCTGAAATGATTGGTAAAGATGGGACTCGTTGGTTTAATCTTGAAACTGGAACTCCACATACCGGTACTGCTGGTCGTCGACCAGCAAGAAATGTTTTTAGCGAACGTATAGGAACCAAACCATATGTGAGAAATCGTATAACTGATGTTTATTCAGCTTGGAAAGAGTTCCTATCTGAACCGATTCTTAAACTTATAACGGATTACACAAATAAATTTGCGCACGATAATTTGGAAATAGACCTTCAATTAACTGTTACTGAGCTAGAGGCACATATTGGTTTACAATATATTCGCGGAGTTTATGGTAAACACATTCCTCTAGATTCCCTATGGAATAAAGATATAGGAATCAAAATATTCCCAAATACAATGTCGCGAGACCGATTCCGCCTAATAAAACGATGTTTTCGGTTTGATGATAAGAGTAAAAGAATGAGTCATTTTGCTACTGATAAGTTCACTCATATAAGAGAGGTATTCGACAAGTTTGTGGAAAACTGTTTGAGCAAATATATCCCATCATATTCACTAACGATTGATGAATAATTGTTACCCTTCAAGGGGAGGTGTAATCTAATGACATTTATGCCTAATAAACCGGATAAATATGGAATCAAATTTTGGGTTTTGGTTGATCTAGAATCTAAATACGTCGTTAAAATATTGCCGTATCTGGGAAAACAAGAATCAGAAACCCGTGATGGTCTATTGGGGGAAGATGTAGTTATGCGACTAATGGCAGATCACCTCAACAGAGGATATAATGTGACAACAGATAATTTTTTCACGTCACTCCAACTAGCTAAGAGGTTGTATGATAAGAAAACATCTATAGTTGGTACAATGCGTAAAAACCGGAGAGAACTCTGCCCTAAGATGCTCGATTGTAGTGGAGGAAATGTCTTCGATAGTACTTTCTTTCATGAACCTGATAGTACAGCAGTTGTTGTCTCTTATCGACGAAAACTAAACAAAAACGTATTGCTTCTGTCTACTTTTCATGAAACTCCAACTGTCACTGCCACAGAAAAGAAAAAACCAGAAATTATCATGTATTATAACTCTCAAAAATGTGGAGTAGACATTTTTGATCAGATGTCCCGGCTCTATACTACTAAATGTGCCACGAGACGATGGCCTATGGCCGTCTGGGGCAACATACTTGATATTTGTCTAATTAACGCCCGTGTTGTTTATAATAACGTTACTAATGCTAAGATGTCAAGACGTAATTTCATATTTGCGTTGGTCGATTGTTTGAAGGAGCCATACATGTCACAAAGAGATAATTCAAATCTAGAAACTGTTATTTCACCACTTAACAACGTTGTACAAATTACCAAGAAACGGCGTGAATGTCGGACATCCGGGTGTAATAACAAAACTAATATTATATGCTTGAAATGTTCTATGCCTAAATGTGGTAACTGTCTAACTGAAATTGAAAAATTTGCTAAAGCCGTATGTGTGCAGTGTTCATAAATTAACGTTTTTTGTGCTACAATAAATAAATAAATTCCTATATGTGAATTTTCTGTTATATTACTATATTATTATATTATTATAATAAATTATTAATATATTATATATAAATTATTATTATAATAAAATATAATATAATAATATAACATAACATAACATAACACTAAAATGTAACTACAATGTACACTAGTAAATACATTTTTACTAAACTGTACATTGACAATGAATTTTAAAACCGGTCAAATTTGACCGTCATAGCCTTTCTAGGTTTACCGAAATCTCAGCTGTTCTAGTGTTAATATAGACTTGAACACTACAGTTACCGTAGTAACTAGATATTTCTGGAATGTTTTGAGTTTCACTAAAAGTTCCAACTAGTGGTCCAGATAATACATACCCAGTTTTGTAAAATTTCATCGTGAAGTCTATGTCCAAATGAATAATTTTTACATAAAAACATCTGTTTTCAGCGGTTGTCATGGTAACTGCAAAATAGAACAATCAAATTCAGACGCAGAATAAGTTATATAGTGGGGGTAGGGATTGGTCCCAAGTCATCACACCTTAACCTTAGGCTTCAAATTAACATTTTAAAAATTTTACCATCTATTTAGCCCGGTTGCCAAGGTAACTGGATTTTCTATTTAACCTCAATCGGCTCTGCTATGGACCTTATAGTTGAGTTGAGAAACCACAAGTTTATATCTATTATAGTTTTCCTACAAATAGAGTTATAAATATTGACTTGAAATACATAGACTTTTTTCTAAGTCCGTTGCCATGGAAACCAGATTTTTCCTGGATATGACACCCAGCCCAAAAGATGCGCCTCGACGAGTAGTATATACATGCAAAATTTCAGGGTACTTTTAAAGGCTAGATTTGCCGGGGGTCAAAAAACCCCAAATCTGCTCCATACAAGTAAAATAGCCCACTATGAATACACCATCTCAGCTAAGGAAAATCTTTCTTAGCGAAAGTAGTTGATTTTCCTTAGCTTCGTGGAATTGGATTGTGTAATTAACCTCGAATGGATTGTACGAGAAAGGCATTTCCTAAAGGAAATGCAACCACGAAGCTAAGGAAAATTAAACAAACGGCCACACTTTGGTTCGTTGCTTAGCCTAGTTTAGTAGCAATTGTCAATAATTAACTTCTACGAGAAAGGCATTTCCTAAAGGAAATGCAACCACGAAGCTAAGGAAAATTAAACAAACGGCCACACTTTGGTTCGTTGCTTATAGCCTAGTTTAGTAGCAATTGCCAATAATTTACGTCTATTCCCATGGAAACTAGAGTTCTCTGGAACTGTGGGTTTTACCTTTGAAAAAAGATTCAGTCCAGATTGTGGTTCAGATTATAACACATATACCGAGTTTCAGAAAATATTGTAGTTTATGTCCAAATTACCGATTTTCTATCAAAATGCATCTGTTTGCAGTGGTTGTCATGGAAACTGAAAAATATAATAATGTAATTCGGATGCAGAATAAGTCATATAGTGGGGGTAGGTCTTGGTCCCAAGTCATAATACTATTAACTTGTGCTTCAAATTATCATTTTATAAATAGTAACATCTGTTTAGTCTTGTTGCTATGGTAACTGTACTTTCTAATTAACCTCAAACGGCTTGGATGGATATGGAAATTATAGATGAGTTACAAAACCCCAAGTTTATATATATTACAGTTTTGCTAGAAATAGAGTTATCAATATAGACTTGAATGATATAGAGTTTAATAAACTACAGTTACCATGGTAACTAAATTTCTGGAATGATTTAAGTTTCACTAAAAGTTCCAACTAGTGGTGCAGATAACACATACCCAGTTTTGTAAAATTTTATCGCGAAGTCTATGTCCAAATGAATAATTTTTGTATAAAAACATCTGTTTTCGGCTGTTGTCATGGTAACTGAAAAATAGAACAATGTAATTCGGATGCAGAATAAGTTATATAGTGGGGGTAGGGGTTGGTCTCAAGTCATAACACCTTGCCCTTAGGCCTCAAATTATCATTTTATAAATTTTAACATCTGTTTATCCCGGTTGCCAACGTAACTGGATTTTCTATTTAGCCTCAATCGGATCTGCTATGGACCTTATAGTTGTGTTGCAGAAACCCCAAGTTTAAATCTATTATAGTTTTCCTACAAATAGAGTTATAAATATTGACTTGAAATACATAGACTTTTTTTGAAGTCCGTTGCCATGGAAACCAGATTTTTCCTGGATATGAGACCCGGCCCAAAAGATGCGCCTCGCCGAGTAGTATATACATGCAAAATTTCAGGGTACTTTTAAAGGCTAGTTTTTTCGCCTATCAAAAAACCCCAAATCTGCCTCACACAAGTAAAATAGCCCACTATGAATAGACCATCTCAGCTAAGGAAAATCTTTCTTAGCGAAAGTAGTTGATTTTCCTTAGCTTCGTGGAATTGGATTGTGTAATTAACCTCGAATGGATTGTACGAGAAAGGCATTTCCTAAAGGAAATGCAACCACGAAGCTAAGGAAAATTAAACAAACGGCCACACTTTGGTTCGTTGCTTAGCCTAGTTTAGTAGCAATTGTCAATAATTAACTTCTATTCCCATGGAAACTAGAGTTCTCTGGAACTGTTGCTTTAACCTTTGAAAAAAAATTCAGTACAGATTGTGGTTCAGATAACACATATACTGAGTTTCCGAAAATATTGTAGTTTATGTCCAAATTACCGATTTTCTATCAAAATGCATCTGTTTGCAGTGGTTGTCATGGAAACTGAAAAATAGAACAATGTAATTCGGATGCAGAATAAGTCATATAGTGGGGGTAGGGGTTAGTCCCAAGTCATAATACTATTAACTTGTGCTTTAAATTATCATTTTATAAATTTTAACATCTGTTTAGACTTGTTGCTATGGTAACTGTATTTTCTAATTAACCTCAAACGGCTTGTATATGGACCTTATAGATGAGTTGCAAAACCCCAAGTTTAAATACAATACAGTTTTGCTACAAATAGAGTTATCAATATAGATTTGAATGATATAGAGTTTAATAAACTACAGTTACCGTGGTAACTAAATTTCTGGAATAATTTAAGTTTCACTAAAAGTTCCAACTAGTGGTCCAGATAACACACCCAGTTTTGTAAAATTTTATCGTGAAGTCTATGTCCAAATGATTAAGTTTTGAATAAAAACATATGTTTTCAGCGGTTGTCATGGTAACTGAAAAATAGAACAATGTAATTCGGATGCAGAATAAGTTATATAGTGGGGGTAGGGGTTGGTCCCAAGTCATAACACGTTAACCTTAGGCTTCAAATTAACATTTTATAAATTTTAACATCTGTCTAGCCCGGTTGCCAAGGTAACTGGATTTTCTATTTAACCTCAATCGGCTCTGCTATGGACCTTATAGTTGTGTTGAGAAACCCCAAGTTTATATCTATTATAGTTTTCCTACAAATAGAGTTTTAAATATTGACTTGAAATACATAGACTTTTTTCTAAGTCCGTTGCCATGGAAACCAGATTTTTCCTGGATATGAGACCCAGCCCAAAAGATGCGCCTCGACGAGTAGTATATACATGCAAAATTTCAGGGTACTTTTAAAGGCTAGTTTTTTCACCGGTCAAAAAAAACCAAATCTGCTCCATACAAGTAAAATAGCCCACTATGAATAGACCATCTCAGCTAAGGAAAATCTTTCTTAGCGAAAGTAGTTGATTTTCCTTAGCTTCGTGGATACTAGAAAGGCATTTCCTAAAGGAAATGCAACCACGAAGCTAAGGAAAATTAAAAATACGGCCACACTTTGGTTTGTTGCTTAGCCTAGTTTAGTAGCATTTGCCAATAATTAATTAAGTTCTATTCCCATGGAAACTAGAGTTCTCTGGAAATGTTGGTTTAACGAGAAAGGCATTTCCTAAAGGAAATGCAACCACGAAGCTAAGGAAAATTAAACAAACGGCCACACTTTGGTTCGTTGCTTAGCCTCATTAAGTAGCAATTGTCAATAATTAACTTCTATTCTCATGGAAACTAGAGTTCTCTGGAACTGTTGCTTTAACCTTTGAAAAAAGTTCAGTAGAGATTGTGGTTCAGATAACACATATACTGAGTTTCAGAAAATATTGTAGTTTATGTCCCAATTACCAATTTTCTATCAAAATGCATCTGTTTGCAGTGGTTGTCATGGAAACTGGAAAATAGAACAATGTAATTCGGATGCAGAATAAGTCATATAGTGGGGGTAGGGGTTAGTCCCAAGTCATAATACTATTAACTTGTGCTTCAAATTATCATTTTATATATTTTAACATCTGTTTAGACTTGTTGCTATGGTAACTGTATTTTCTAATTAACCTCAAACGGCTTGGATATGGATCTTATAGATGAGTTGCAAAACCCCAAGTTTATATATATTACAGTTTTGCTACAAATAGAGTTATCAATATAGATTTGAATGATATAGAGTTTAATAAACTACAGTTACCATGGTAACTAAATTTCTGGAATAATTTAAGTTTCACTAAAAGTTCCAACTAGTGGTCCAGATAACACATACCCAGTTTTGTAAAATTTTATCGTGAAGTCTATGTCCAAATGAATAAGTTTTGAATAAAAACATCTGTTTTCAGCGGTTGTCATGGTAACTGCAAAATAGAACAATCAAATTCGGACGTAGAATAAGTTATATAGTGGGGGTAGGGATTGGTCCCAAGTCATCACACCTTAACCTTAGGCTTCAAATTAACATTTTAAAAATTTTAACATCTGTTTAGCCCGGTTGCCAAGGTAACTGAATTTTCTATTTAACCTCAATCGGCTCTGCTATGGACCTTATAGTTGTGTTCAGAAACCCCAAGTTTATATGTATTATAGTTTTCCTACAAATAGAGTTACACATATTGACTTGAAATACAGAGACTTTTTTCTAAGTCCGTTGCCATGGAAACAAGATTTTTCCCAGACATGTGACCTATCCTACACGACGCGCCTTGATGAGTAGTATATATATGCAAAATTTCATGGTACTTTTAAAGGCTATTTTTTTCTGGAGTCAAAAAACACTAAATCTGCTCCATACAAGTAAAATAGCCCACTATGAATACACCATCTCAGCTAAGGAAAATCTTTCTTAGCGAAAGTAGTTGATTTTCCTTAGCTTCGTGGATTCTACTAAATGAAGATTAATGTCAGAATTATAACTTGTCACTAAAGGTTTTCTTAGATTACTGTAGGTGAATCACATTTTTCGCAAGTATGCAAATTACTGTACTCTGTGTATCTGTAAAGATAGGAGTCTGAAGTATCTGTGTATGATTTAATCCTGAGACATTATTAGCAAGTCGTTAGACTTTGATGATTACTGTAAGAAAAAAAAGCTACTGGCTACTGGCTACTGGCTACTGGCTACTGACCTAGAGTAAAAACGGCTCTAACGATTTTGATGAAATTTTGCATGGACCATGAAAATGGATTTCTAAGGGTACTTGTGAAATCGCTGTTTAAATTGAAACATCTCAACTTGTTTTATTTCAAAAAATAGCCCCAAAACACGAAAATTGCCATAGGCGCAATGTTAAAACACCAGCTGGCACTCATGAAAAATGTATAGAGATGGCCTGGTAATGCATTCAATAGGAAGGACAACTAACAAAGAAGTACTTTGTGTGCCAAGTTTCTCTACTCTAGTTAAGTTACTCTACTCAAGTTACTCTACTCTACAACCCAGACAGTAATCAAACAAAACATTAACTGGTTTAGCTGGCTATTACAGTCTCAGCTGAATAACTCTTCCCAATGCATCCTTGCTATGTTAATTAATTGGCGTGCAAGCTAAATTACTGTTAGTTAAACAGTGTGTTGGCTACACAGTGTATTGTACTATGCTCTCATCGCATTATTGTTTTATTTTGAAATCTTTGTGCCATCATTAATACTGTGGAGGCTGTATGCTTATAAGGCTGAATGTTTACTCAGCCTCATAATGATTCTCCATAAGGCTAACATTATAATTTGAAATATAAAAATCTGTTATAATAATAATATAATTGTTATATTTAATTAATATCGTGGTTTACATTGAATAGTGTAAATTGTTAATCGCGGTTTACATTGAAACATCTCAACTTGTTATTTATTACAAAAATAAGAACGAATTTGTCTTATCACTTCTTGTGCGCGATTGTATTGAATTCATGACAACTGCTGTTATTATTATTATTAATCAATTGACACCTCGACTCCTCTCTGACACTCTGACTACTCTATTCGATAGAATAAAATAATCATTTCGCTAACTGCTCTCTATCTTATAATCACAACAGCTTTTATAATTTATTAGATGATTACAACATAATAATTATAGTTTGAAGTTGTCTAGAAAAATTTTCGTACATCACCGGGACTACCCTCACACTAATTGATTATCAGACAGAAAAAAAGCTTTTACTTGATTCGTACTGTCTCCTACGACTTGCTTCACGGGCCGCTAGGCCCGTCTCTAGTTTTTCCTTGTAAATTTACTAGAAAGGCATTTCCTAAAGGAAATGCAACCACGAAGCTAAGGAAAAATAAACATAAGTGCCACAATTTGGTTTGTTGCTTAGCCTAGTTTAGTAGCATTTGCCAATAAATAACTTATATTCCCATGGAAACTAGAATTCTCTGGAACTGTTGGTTTTACCTTTGAAAAAAGATTCAGTCCAGATTGTGGTTCAGATAACACATATACCGAGTTTCAGAAATTATTGTAGTTTATGCCCAAATTACCGATTTTCTATCAAAATGCATCTGTTTGCAGTGGTTGTCATGGAAACTAAAAAATAGAACAATGTAATTCGGATGCAGAATAAGTCATATAGTGGGGGTAGGTCTTGGTCCCAAGTCATAATACTATTAACTTGTGTTTCAAATTATCATTTTAGAAATTTTAACATCTGTTTAGTCTTGTTGCTATGGTAATTGGATTGTTTAATTGACCTCGAATGGATTGTATATGAACCTTACAGATGAGTTGCAAAACCCCAAATTTATATTTATTACATTATTTTGCTACAAATAGAGTATTGAATTTAGACTTGAATGATATAGACTTTAATAAACTCCAGTTACCATGGTAACAAGATATTTCTGGAATGTTTTCAGTTTCACTAAAAGTTCCAACTAATGGTCCAGATAACACATATCCCAGTTTCGTAAAATTTTATCGTGAAGTCTATGTCCAAATGAGTTATTTTTCTATAAAAACATCTGTGTTCAGCGGTTGTCATGGTAACTGTAAAATAGAACAATTAAATTCGGACGCAGAATAAGTTATATAGTGGGGGTAGGGATTGGTCCCAAGTCAGAACACATTAACCTTAGGCTTCAAATTAACATTTTAGAAATGTTAACATCTGTTTAGCCCGGTTGCCAAGGTAACTGGAATTTCTATTTAACCTCAATCGGCTCTACTATGGACCTTATAGTTGAATTGAGAAACCCCAAGTCTATATCTATTATAGTTTTTCGACAAATAGAGTTATAAATATTGACTTGAAATACATAGACTTTTTTATAAGTCCGTTGCCATGGAAACCAGATTTTTCCTGTATATGAGACCCAGCCCAAAAGATGCGCCTTGACGAGTAGTATATACATGCAAAATTTTATGATACATTTAAAGGCTAGATTTTTCTGGAGTCAAAAAAAACCAAATCTGCCTCACACAAGTAAAATAGCCCACTATGAATACACCATCTCAGCTAAGGAAAATCTTTCTTAGCGAAAGTAGTTGATTTTCCTTAGCTTCGTGGACATTAATTATGTGCTGATTCAACGATTTAATTTGACTTTAGAAAGTCATACTAGAAAGGCATTTCCTAAAGGAAATGCAACCACGAAGCTAAGGAAAACTAAACAAACGGCCACACTTTGGTTCGTTGCTTAGCCTAGTCTAGTAGCATTTGCCAATAATTAGCTTCTATTTCCATGGAAACTAGAGTTCTATGGAACTGTTGGTTCATCCTTTGAAAAAAGATTCTGGAATGTTTTGAGTTTCACTAAAAGTTCCAACTAGTGGTCCAGATAATACATACCCAGTTTTGTAAAATTTCATCGTGAAGTCTATGTCCAAATGAATAATTTTTACATAAAAACATCTGTTTTCAGCGGTTGTCATGGTAACTGCAAAATAGAACAATCAAATTCGGACGCAGAATAAGTTATATAGTGGGGGTAGGGATTGGTCCCAAGTCATCACACCTTAACCTTAGGCTTCAAATTAACATTTTAAAAATTTTACCATCTGTTTAGCCCGGTTGCCAAGGTAACTGGATTTTCTATTTAACCTCAATCGGCTCTGCTATGGACCTTATAGTTGTGTTGAGAAACCCCAAGTTTATATCTATTATAGTTTTCCTACAAATAGAGTTATAAATATTGACTTGAAATACATAGACTTTTTTCTAAGTCCGTTGCCATGGAAACCAGATTTTTCCTGGATATGACACCCAGCCCAAAAGATGCGCCTCGACGAGTAGTATATACATGCAAAATTTCAGGGTACTTTTAAAGGCTAGATTTTGCCGGGGGTCAAAAAACCCCAAATCTGCTCCATACAAGTAAAATAGCCCACTATGAATACACCATCTCAGCTAAGGAAAATCTTTCTTAGCGAAAGTAGTTGATTTTCCTTAGCTTCGTGGAATTGGATTGTGTAATTAACCTCGAATGGATTGTACGAGAAAGGCATTTCCTAAAGGAAATGCAACCACGAAGCTAAGGAAAATTAAACAAACGGCCACACTTTGGTTCGTTGCTTAGCCTAGTTTAGTAGCAATTGTCAATAATTAACTTCTATTCCCATGGAAACTAGAGTTCTCTGGAACTGTTGCTTTAACCTTTGAAAAAAAATTCAGTACAGATTGTGGTTCAGATAACACATATACTGAGTTTCCGAAAATATTGTAGTTTATGTCCAAATTACCGATTTTCTATCAAAATGCATCTGTTTGCAGTGGTTGTCATGGAAACTGAAAAATAGAACAATGTAATTCGGATGCAGAATAAGTCATATAGTGGGGGTAGGGGTTAGTCCCAAGTCATAATACTATTAACTTGTGCTTTAAATTATCATTTTATAAATTTTAACATCTGTTTAGACTTGTTGCTATGGTAACTGTATTTTCTAATTAACCTCAAACGGCTTGTATATGGACCTTATAGATGAGTTGCAAAACCCCAAGTTTAAATACAATACAGTTTTGCTACAAATAGAGTTATCAATATAGATTTGAATGATATAGAGTTTAATAAACTACAGTTACCGTGGTAACTAAATTTCTGGAATAATTTAAGTTTCACTAAAAGTTCCAACTAGTGGTCCAGATAACACACCCAGTTTTGTAAAATTTTATCGTGAAGTCTATGTCCAAATGATTAAGTTTTGAATAAAAACATATGTTTTCAGCGGTTGTCATGGTAACTGAAAAATAGAACAATGTAATTCGGATGCAGAATAAGTTATATAGTGGGGGTAGGGGTTGGTCCCAAGTCATAACACCTTAACCTTAGGCTTCAAATTAACATTTTATAAATTTTAACATCTGTCTAGCCCGGTTGCCAAGGTAACTGGATTTTCTATTTAACCTCAATCGGCTCTGCTATGGACCTTATAGTTGTGTTGAGAAACCCCAAGTTTATATCTATTATAGTTTTCCTACAAATAGAGTTTTAAATATTGACTTGAAATACATAGACTTTTTTCTAAGTCCGTTGCCATGGAAACCAGATTTTTCCTGGATATGAGACCCAGCCCAAAAGATGCGCCTCGACGAGTAGTATATACATGCAAAATTTCAGGGTACTTTTAAAGGCTAGTTTTTTCACCGGTCAAAAAAAACCAAATCTGCTCCATACAAGTAAAATAGCCCACTATGAATAGACCATCTCAGCTAAGGAAAATCTTTCTTAGCGAAAGTAGTTGATTTTCCTTAGCTTCGTGGATACTAGAAAGGCATTTCCTAAAGGAAATGCAACCACGAAGCTAAGGAAAATTAAAAATACGGCCACACTTTGGTTTGTTGCTTAGCCTAGTTTAGTAGCATTTGCCAATAATTAATTAAGTTCTATTCCCATGGAAACTAGAGTTCTCTGGAAATGTTGGTTTAACGAGAAAGGCATTTCCTAAAGGAAATGCAACCACGAAGCTAAGGAAAATTAAACAAACGGCCACACTTTGGTTCGTTGCTTAGCCTCATTAAGTAGCAATTGTCAATAATTAACTTCTATTCTCATGGAAACTAGAGTTCTCTGGAACTGTTGCTTTAACCTTTGAAAAAAGTTCAGTAGAGATTGTGGTTCAGATAACACATATACTGAGTTTCAGAAAATATTGTAGTTTATGTCCCAATTACCAATTTTCTATCAAAATGCATCTGTTTGCAGTGGTTGTCATGGAAACTGGAAAATAGAACAATGTAATTCGGATGCAGAATAAGTCATATAGTGGGGGTAGGGGTTAGTCCCAAGTCATAATACTATTAACTTGTGCTTCAAATTATCATTTTATATATTTTAACATCTGTTTAGACTTGTTGCTATGGTAACTGTATTTTCTAATTAACCTCAAACGGCTTGGATATGGATCTTATAGATGAGTTGCAAAACCCCAAGTTTATATATATTACAGTTTTGCTACAAATAGAGTTATCAATATAGATTTGAATGATATAGAGTTTAATAAACTACAGTTACCATGGTAACTAAATTTCTGGAATAATTTAAGTTTCACTAAAAGTTCCAACTAGTGGTCCAGATAACACATACCCAGTTTTGTAAAATTTTATCGTGAAGTCTATGTCCAAATGAATAAGTTTTGAATAAAAACATCTGTTTTCAGCGGTTGTCATGGTAACTGCAAAATAGAACAATCAAATTCGGACGTAGAATAAGTTATATAGTGGGGGTAGGGATTGGTCCCAAGTCATCACACCTTAACCTTAGGCTTCAAATTAACATTTTAAAAATTTTAACATCTGTTTAGCCCGGTTGCCAAGGTAACTGAATTTTCTATTTAACCTCAATCGGCTCTGCTATGGACCTTATAGTTGTGTTCAGAAACCCCAAGTTTATATGTATTATAGTTTTCCTACAAATAGAGTTACACATATTGACTTGAAATACAGAGACTTTTTTCTAAGTCCGTTGCCATGGAAACAAGATTTTTCCCAGACATGTGACCTATCCTACACGACGCGCCTTGATGAGTAGTATATATATGCAAAATTTCATGGTACTTTTAAAGGCTATTTTTTTCTGGAGTCAAAAAACACTAAATCTGCTCCATACAAGTAAAATAGCCCACTATGAATAACCATCTCAGCTAAGGAAAATCTTTCTTAGCGAAAGTAGTTGATTTTCCTTAGCTTCGTGGATTCTACTAAATGAAGATTAATGTCAGAATTATAACTTGTCACTAAAGGTTTTCTTAGATTACTGTAGGTGAATCACATTTTTCGCAAGTATGCAAATTACTGTACTCTGTGTATCTGTAAAGATAGGAGTCTGAAGTATCTGTGTATGATTTAATCCTGAGACATTATTAGCAAGTCGTTAGACTTTGATGATTACTGTAAGAAAAAAAAGCTACTGGCTACTGGCTACTGGCTACTGGCTACTGACCTAGAGTAAAAACGGCTCTAACGATTTTGATGAAATTTTGCATGGACCATGAAAATGGATTTCTAAGGGTACTTGTGAAATCGCTGTTTAAATTGAAACATCTCAACTTGTTTTATTTCAAAAAATAGCCCCAAAACACGAAAATTGCCATAGGCGCAATGTTAAAACACCAGCTGGCACTCATGAAAAATGTATAGAGATGGCCTGGTAATGCATTCAATAGGAAGGACAACTAACAAAGAAGTACTTTGTGTGCCAAGTTTCTCTACTCTAGTTAAGTTACTCTACTCAAGTTACTCTACTCTACAACCCAGACAGTAATCAAACAAAACATTAACTGGTTTAGCTGGCTATTACAGTCTCAGCTGAATAACTCTTCCCAATGCATCCTTGCTATGTTAATTAATTGGCGTGCAAGCTAAATTACTGTTAGTTAAACAGTGTGTTGGCTACACAGTGTATTGTACTATGCTCTCATCGCATTATTGTTTTATTTTGAAATCTTTGTGCCATCATTAATACTGTGGAGGCTGTATGCTTATAAGGCTGAATGTTTACTCAGCCTCATAATGATTCTCCATAAGGCTAACATTATAATTTGAAATATAAAAATCTGTTATAATAATAATATAATTGTTATATTTAATTAATATCGTGGTTTACATTGAATAGTGTAAATTGTTAATCGCGGTTTACATTGAAACATCTCAACTTGTTATTTATTACAAAAATAAGAACGAATTTGTCTTATCACTTCTTGTGCGCGATTGTATTGAATTCATGACAACTGCTGTTATTATTATTATTAATCAATTGACACCTCGACTCCTCTCTGACACTCTGACTACTCTATTCGATAGAATAAAATAATCATTTCGCTAACTGCTCTCTATCTTATAATCACAACAGCTTTTATAATTTATTAGATGATTACAACATAATAATTATAGTTTGAAGTTGTCTAGAAAAATTTTCGTACATCACCGGGACTACCCTCACACTAATTGATTATCAGACAGAAAAAAAGCTTTTACTTGATTCGTACTGTCTCCTACGACTTGCTTCACGGGCCGCTAGGCCCGTCTCTAGTTTTTCCTTGTAAATTTACTAGAAAGGCATTTCCTAAAGGAAATGCAACCACGAAGCTAAGGAAAAATAAACATAAGTGCCACAATTTGGTTTGTTGCTTAGCCTAGTTTAGTAGCATTTGCCAATAAATAACTTATATTCCCATGGAAACTAGAATTCTCTGGAACTGTTGGTTTTACCTTTGAAAAAAGATTCAGTCCAGATTGTGGTTCAGATAACACATATACCGAGTTTCAGAAATTATTGTAGTTTATGCCCAAATTACCGATTTTCTATCAAAATGCATCTGTTTGCAGTGGTTGTCATGGAAACTAAAAAATAGAACAATGTAATTCGGATGCAGAATAAGTCATATAGTGGGGGTAGGTCTTGGTCCCAAGTCATAATACTATTAACTTGTGTTTCAAATTATCATTTTAGAAATTTTAACATCTGTTTAGTCTTGTTGCTATGGTAATTGGATTGTTTAATTGACCTCGAATGGATTGTATATGAACCTTACAGATGAGTTGCAAAACCCCAAATTTATATTTATTACATTATTTTGCTACAAATAGAGTATTGAATTTAGACTTGAATGATATAGACTTTAATAAACTCCAGTTACCATGGTAACAAGATATTTCTGGAATGTTTTCAGTTTCACTAAAAGTTCCAACTAATGGTCCAGATAACACATTCCCAGTTTCGTAAAATTTTATCGCGAAGTCTATGTCCAAATGAGTTATTTTTGTATAAAAACATCTGTGTTCAGCGGTTGTCATGGTAACTGTAAAATAGAACAATTAAATTCGGACGCAGAATAAG
This sequence comes from Nemertoderma westbladi, assembly GCA_032718475.1. NCBI lineage: Eukaryota > Metazoa > Xenacoelomorpha > Nemertodermatida > Nemertodermatidae > Nemertoderma > Nemertoderma westbladi. The sequence goes on from JAUCBJ010001786.1 coordinate 88,661, forward strand.
TTATATAGTGGGGGTAGGGATTGATCCCAAGTCAGAACACATTAACCTTAGGCTTCAAATTAACATTTTAGAAATGTTAACATCTGTTTAGCCCGGTTGCCAAGGTAACTGGAATTTCTATTTAACCTCAATCGGCTCTACTATGGACCTTATAGTTGAATTGAGAAACCCCAAGTCTATATCTATTATAGTTTTTCGACAAATAGAGTTATAAATATTGACTTGAAATACATAGACTTTTTTATAAGTCCGTTGCCATGGAAACCAGATTTTTCCTGTATATGAGACCCAGCCCAAAAGATGCGCCTTGACGAGTAGTATATACATGCAAAATTTTATGATACATTTAAAGGCTAGATTTTTCTGGAGTCAAAAAAAACCAAATCTGCCTCACACAAGTAAAATAGCCCACTATGAATACACCATCTCAGCTAAGGAAAATCTTTCTTAGCGAAAGTAGTTGATTTTCCTTAGCTTCGTGGACATTAATTATGTGCTGATTCAACGATTTAATTTGACTTTAGAAAGTCATACTAGAAAGGCATTTCCTAAAGGAAATGCAACC
>JAUCBJ010001787.1:0-40372 GCA_032718475.1 Nemertoderma westbladi
ATCCCAGTTAAACATGAACTTATGTTTCATATGTGGTATATATATGTTGTATGGAATAGGTGTGTCAGGAAATTGGGTTTTTATGCTCATGTATGAATAATACATGTCACGCATGCGGTGCTACATACACTTAGAATGTGTGTATCGCCATTTATGGTATTTATATGTTGCACATATGAATTTATCATAAATAAATGTGTGAGAATGCGCATGTGAATAATATATGTCGAGCATATGTGAAATAGCCATAGCCAAAGACTCGGAGTTAAATTTAAATCCATAAACTATTCAATTCGTAATTGAGTAATCCAGTTCATGTGTTGCACACATGTTTGCCTTATGGTACTACAGGCCTTACAGTAATGCATGTACAGAAAAGAATAGCGAGGGGGGATGCGGAATTTGTTGATGTCACTCACTACACAGCTTTTTGCATTAAGAACAAATATCGTTTCAATCAGCAGTATAATACGTTGAATCTATATTTTTTGTTATACTCTATTTTCAAAGTACCGGCTATTTACAATATAATGTATAATCAATACATAGGCCTGCTATATGGTTTAAATGATCTGTGAAGGCTGTATGGACACTAAATTGAAGTAACCATAGTCGATCGTCCAATTGTTTTGTTTATTGCATTTGAGGGCCGGTGGTGGGACACATTCTTAAAATGATAGGCATTTCATAGTCTGATCCTGCAATCTTTCTTCTTAACCACGTCGTGTCGCTTGCAGTTTAGCTAGTGAATCGCAAATTATTTTATATTTTACCCATAACAGCATAATGCGTTGCATAAGCCTACCGCTTATCATAGGCAACTCAATGTTCAGTGATGCAGTGTGTGACTTGCCTGCTTTCTGCCTTGCACTATGCACATTGTGCTGTGCATGTGCATTGTACACTTGTACAGTGCTGTATTAATAGAATTAGACAAACATATGTATGGCTGTATGGTGGTTTTCACTTGTCAGGTTGCTTGGTTGTGCATTGTCATCTGCGCTGCTAGGTATCAGTCAGGGACAGACAGACAGATAACATACATGCACTATACCATCCGTAAGGTAAGCAGGCCTATTGCAGTTCTTATCCCGTTAAAAAATTGAACATATGTTTCATATGTGGTAAATATATGTTGTATGGAAAAGATGTCTTAAAATTAGATATAAAATATCATATAAGCAATTATATGACCTTAGAATTAATTAATTTTCGAAGATTTATCAAAATGAATAATCTATTATAGCTGGAAATTAGATAACTTAATTAAATCTAACTAATAGATTACGAATTTACGGATCATCACCAAAATCTATTAAGGATACTCTCATATCACTATGGATTAAATATTTTCATATATACTCCGATGCTTCCTTCTCTAAATGTATAGGGTAGGTGTAGGGCCGTAGGATAGGATGTAGGGATTGGATAGGATAAGGTACTGAGGTAGGCTACCCCCCCCCCCCCGCCCCACCTCTCTATAGGAAATGCAGACCCACACCAGTGATTGGTCGGTCTCAGTTTAAATTTTTACTCTTTTTGTCGCACTTGTCACATAAAAAACATATGTGTATCACATGTGAACATTCCACATATGGATCACATTTGACAACACTGTAACATTTACATATATGTATCACATGTCGAATTATTTATGGCAACCATATATGAAACACATACTCATGTTTAACTGGGATTAGCTTTAGTAGGGCTAGCATATAGGGACGCTGTCCTGGCCATTCAGCAGCCAGAGACGTGAACCATTACCATATATGGTAATAATTCGAGGAAAGGGAGCAAATAGGGCTACAATCCGGCCTCCTTATTGGACTAGCTGCTTCCAGGTTGGTCTAGTGCTAGCACGGACTGGAGAGCCAATAAGAGAGCGATTGAGTCACCCTATTGCATCATCCCACCCGGATCACCTATAAATTGGCGGTGTGCCGGTAGAGCCTATCATCAATCTGTCACATGATACACCCCTGTTACAATTTACTTGCTGAGCTGTCTCTAATTTTGTATTTTTCTGCAATTTGCTAATTTTGATTAATTTCTTGGAATGATTTGCTAGTGCGATTACTTTACTTGTGTTTCTCAATAATTCCTTCGATTACTGCAAATTACAATCGAACTATGATTTCTACCTTTGATTGATGGTTCTATGTGATTCTTTTCTGTGCAATAATCCCAAGGGATTCCTGAGACTGTCAGACTTTATGATTTGCATGCGCCGCTACGGTAGCTATTAGCGTAATGGAGGGCTAAGGTGCCAGTGGGCGGTGGGCGCATCGGGGGTTGGGCGACTAGGAGAGAGCGGAGGATTCAAAGCGGGCAACGCTGGCTAGGGTCACCGTTGCGGGCGGGTAACTTGCACTGCGGCACGCAGACCGATCGCCGGTACAGCAATTAGGGGGCTGATGATCCAGGTTTTGTCTCTATTTAGTATTAGGGGGCAGGAATTGGGTTAGTTAGGAATCCTAGATGTACCCGGGAGAGGCCTGCGCGTATTACAACGTTGAGTGTGGAGTACGAGTAGTGAATTGCACAATTGTAAACTGTGATTTCTAACGCTGATTGGTGTGTTATTGAAGTGTGCCTAAGATTACGAATGCTTAGATAGGCGCTCTTTTCCTTTGATTGATTTCTATTTCTTAGTTACAATAATTAGTTATTGATTAGGTCAAAGTAATACGGCAAATTAGGCTATTACTAGCGAAACCTGTTGCGTGATAAATTAGAATTACGTATTCTGGAACTCTTAGTAATTAGTACGCTGTTAAATATTTGTGACTGTAATTAATTAGTAAAAAATTAAGAATTAGTACGCAGCATAGCGGAGAGTAGCTAAGGTAATAATTAGTGTACTGTAAACTATTCACGCTGAGCGGTTATTTGCATTAGCGGGCAATCAGCTAGAACGCACTATTCGGTACGCACGATACGCTAGTAATTTTGCTGGCCTAAAGCCAGTCGCGGGCAGTTTTAGACCCGGGGTGGTATTATCCACGTAGAAACAGATACTGTACCATTTTGATATTTTAAATATTCTCGCATTCACACATTACGTTAGGGAACCTCCAGTATTCGCGATTAGAAAGACGTAGGTAATAGCGTGCTTTAATAGTGATAAAATTAGGCGTAAGAATACTCTGAGTGCAAGGCCTCTCGCACTCGTCTTAAGTAAGCTTAGGGAGCCGACTCGGGTTTATTGTTTTGGTTATTCCCGCGTGGCTCATAGATTCGAACAGTTAGCTCTCTATCGAGCGATCGGTAGAGAAAGGAACAAGCGATTTTGCAGGAGTAGTGTAAAATTAGTAAAATATATTAGTGGACGGCAGATTAGCGCCATCTAACGGTAAGTAGCGGTTTTGTATTTAGCAACCCTTACAATTTAGTAATAGCACGCTCCTGATCCCCTTTACTTAACAGTAGAGCAGTCTTTGTGTCTTATTGGTTAGACGAGAACTTATTAGGTTGGCAGAAGGATATTAACGGGTATTGGTCTGTTCAACAGTTCTGCTGTTAGTATAGAGGTCGCGGTTGTTTATCACCACGTGAGTATCATTCTATTTCAGAACGTTAATTGTTACCTTTAAAGGGGCAGAAAATTGTTGCGCTTAAAAACTTTAGTGAAGTGCTGGGAAATGTTCCAGAAATATCTGAGAAGGAACGTAAGTACTTTGGAACTTTGAATGTCCCTGAGTGTAGAGTTAATTATAGGAGTGTAGCCATGTTAATAGGGCTTGATATTTTGTTTTGACGCACACCAAGTATGAGAGACCAGGCCACATCCACCCTTGCCAGGTATGCGATACGCATTACGAAGCGTGCTTGGATGGTATACTAGATCGCCAAAGAATTTCATTGATGGTACAGGTAGGGTGCAGCATAAACTGTCTGAATGTAAGTTGAATCAAGTTACCTCAATGGTACCAGATATAAATGTAAGTTACAATAAGCTAGAACAGAGTCCACGTACGTTATTGGCCTGCGCAAATGGAAATCTATCTTATTCATGTGAGTCAGATGAGGATCCTCTGGAAGACGAATGGGAGTCTGCTTCAGAAGAAGATGGAGCGTGTAAAAGCTTTTGCGGATGTAACAAGCTATTTTTCTCCGCAATATACCGAGTAGGTATTTTAGCGGACATAACAAGCGATTTTGCCCGCTATGACTGCATGTGTGCTTTAGCGAACATAAAAAGCCATTTTTCTCCGCAATAAGCTCAAATACTCTAAACATCAGAACTCAGATGACGACATCTATCAGCTGTGTCCACGTGTAACTTTTTCTTTGTTCTTTGTTCGTTCTTTGTTCGGTCAACCAATCAGAGCGGTTTTCACTCTGTGTTGGACATTGTATACAGAAACTCACGCAATTCAGTCAGGGTGTATTTTTCCTAAGCCTAGAACACCGGCTGTGGAATTATTCTGTGTTTCAGACTTTAGCCAAACATTAGTAGGCTTTGAACATAGAAACATATAACTGTTATCACAGTACATCACGATATAACTCAATGCATTAAGACCTTTCACCGCATTATTTTACTGCTATTTGCTGTCGGTTATTAATTGTATCAGTTGATTGAATATTGTTATATTTGGAGAATATCGATAAATAATCAGAAAACCCCAATCTTGTTGATATACTGAAGGTTAGAGAGACCGGTTACATATAACAATTGCGACTGACATTAAAGAGGTTTTGGAGTGAATCTAATGCTATTTCATAGGCCCTACAAGCCTACATGTATCAGTTGCTGTTCTCTTTATATGTGACTAAAATTAGTGAAGGTTGGCAGATCGGTGTGCAGCATTGTGCGGTAGTGTGCATGAGTGTGATAGATAACAGCTAGCCAACACATTGTTACTATAGATAACAAAGCATCTCCTAAAGAATGCGCTTTATACGTGAATCATTAGCCATCCCGTTGTGTCTAGTGTAAGTCATAACTCTGTTTACATATTTAGAGCGCCACGTCCTAAAGGAACTGTTAATATTACCCGAAAGTGAATAATATTTGTCAGAGATTATATATTAGTGATCAATCGAATAATACAGTAGGCCTACAACGCAATAAGGTCAGAGCTTCCGAATCCAGTCTCCCGGGTATATCCAGCGGGTGAATGGTCGCGCATAGGCTGGCTTCTGCTAATGTAGTGTATCAAATACTTGTCATAGGCTAAAGTCGATTTATAACCAAAAAAGACACTTAAATTTGGCAGGTTAAACTGCTAAAGGTCTAAAAGCGCGAACAATAACAGTTATTGGTTCTTTATTGCAACGTAGGCAATAAAGCTGAAGTACCGGTCGACCGGTAACAAGTAGGCCTAACTACCTAACCACCCGAACCGGTACTTACAGCAGTACAGGTACACCAGTATTATTTCGATTGTGATATATTGTATATTGTAGGCTGTTAGGGGATTAGGGATTGATCACCCCTTATTCCTTTGTATGGTTTACTTATTTCTGTCAGTTTTATTTATTTGTAGGTTAATATTGAGCAGAAGACGTGTAAGCCTGCTCAGATTGTACAGGTAATTTGTAGGCTGGACTGTTGTCTGACTGTTGTTAAGTCTGAAGAGATTGCAGTGTGTGTAGAGTGTATGTCCGATAAAGTACTAGTTAGGAACGTGGTTGGCTTCCAGAGCAGTAAGGTAAATCCCCCCGAAAGAATAAGTCGTACTACTCGGTTAGAACGCATACTAACTAACCATTTCGGAGACTGCATATACTGTAGTTTATTTAGGCTTGATAGTAGTCTGCCAGCGTTTGGTCTGTATTTTGTTTGTGTAGTCTGTAAGGGTAGCGTAATATTTATTATTCAGAGTTTATGTGATTATTCGCAACATTCATACCCCCAAGTTTATTCCTACAGTAATTGTGCTTGTTATATATACCGTTATAGTTAAACTAACCCCGGTACTACATCAGGGCTGCTCGGCGTAGGTAAAGACTGGAGATTTTATGCTTTGGTCACTCCGGCAGATACCGTGGTTCTTTTAGCTGTACAAGTATTTTTAACTACTGATTATTTGTTGTATAAGTACTTGTACCTAATTTAGGGTTTAGCGTACAGTGCTTTCCGAAGGTAATTAGTGTGTAGCCAGTATATTTGTGTTGTAAAGTGGTTAATAGGCACATTGGTTCTGGTAGACCGCGGTGATTAACTTCTAGGTGGGAAAACTCCGTGATACATAACGTAGTACTTATAGCGCCATTGCTATAAGTCGTCAGACGGTGGTATTTTTCCTATCTGGACAACGCAGTATATTTACTACTGCTTTATTATTTTCAAATACCATAGTATCCTGTCCGTTTGTAATAACCAGATATTCTAACCCTTTATTAGGCTGGTTTGTAGACTTCTTGTAAAATTACCCTAAAAATTCGTACGTGTAATTTTTGTGTTTATTTAGAGATTGTAATCTCACCCCGCAATTGTGCGTAATTTGTAGTAATAAGTAACTTAGGCAAGTAGAATTATTTGTTTTAGTGTCCAACAAGTAGCACTTCACTGAGAGCGTACCGCTTCTGTGCAGTGACTCTTTCCCAGAAATAATAACATTTATTTCAAATATTGACAAAAAGCCATTAAATGGGTATATATATTATAAATCAACTCAAACCGATTTATAAAATAGTAGGCCTGTCATACAACAATTAGGTCTTAATATCAGTTGGACTACTGCTTAAATAACGGTAATAGAGTAAAGTAAAGTAACCAAGTAACCCCTAAAATTCAGAAATTCAATTATTCTAAAATAATTGACATACCGGTATTCACGATAGGCTTATTATATATTTCTATATATTTGTGCTGAAATTATATACCGGTATTCTGTAATTAATTCTAGTCTATAATTATACTTATATACACTATAAGTGTAAGCTATATACCGGTATTCACGATAGGCTTATTATATATTTCTATATATTTGTGCTGAAATTAAATACCGGTATTATGTGACAAACCTAGCCTGTAATATTACTTACATAGACTATAAGTATATACCGGTACTCTAATATATTGTATATATATCGCGTTACACTGAGTAACGATATCGGTAATTAATTACTAGGCTAACAGTTGATACTGAATTACTAGACTTGCTTTAACTGTAATATAGCAGTAGGCATTCAACTGTATAAACAAATATGTCTGACACAAAGCAAAACCTGTCAGACAGTCTCCTAGATACAACCATCTGTGACCCAGACAGGAGTGTGGAACGTGTGAAACCGAAGTTCAACTCACCTCATACTGTGAGAAAGATCATCCCTCCAGTAGTAGTATCAGACCCTAGGCTAGTCCAACACTGTAGGTCTATCATAGGCACTCGGGCTTAAGTCAAGCGGGACCAAGAAGCAGCTGTTAAACAGCAGCAACACTCGAGCCGAGAACTTAGTTTTCAGGGGCCCGATAGCTCCAGTAGTGCTGATACTGTAGAGCTGACACCCGAGTGCGGAACAAAGATGGCAGATACGGTTTATTCGGATCCCCTTCTTATTCTTCCTGCAGCCGTACTCACTAGGGTATTGATTGCGGTGGAAGAACACCAGATTGATTGGGCGAGAAGTATGCGATCGACCAAGGACAGTTATGCGGGATACACAAAGGAGGAACTGAAGTCTATTGTCGAGTCGCAATGGAACTTCCCCGGACCCGGACTCCCGTTTGACTTATCGGAAGCTGCCTGGGAAGACATACACAGGATGGGAGTGACGAAAGACACTAGGGATCCAGCTGTGTGGAAGAGGTCGGCAGCAGGATATGTACAGGGATTCTTCAGCTCTTTAGAGCGATTAGAAGTACAACTGTTTCGACAACCCCAAGGACCTCAAGAGCAGGGAGAGCTGCTTTATCAAGTTAGAGAAAGAATTCTAAGAATCAGACTAATCCTATCGGCCTTTGAGGAAGCTTCGAAAAGAAGACAAGACACGTCGTTGCAAGTTGCCTTAAAGACTTGGTTCCAGCGGGTGAGTTTCAAGGTTCAAGGAACGGCCCAGTGGAAATCTCAGCTGGCTGAGCGCTCAACCCATGGAGAATCAACAGACGCTACCTTTTCCCAAGTGGAAAGTGAAGCAACAGCCGAGAAACCGCATAAGAGGGATGCTATTGACATCTATCTGTCAGACTATCAACGATTTCTAGGTGATGAAGAGTTGAGGAGAAGGCTGGCTGGACTTCGTCCTAATAGCGAAGGAACCAAGCTTGTGTTGGATGCAATAGATGTGGAAATGTTAGCTGCGAACCAAGCTAAATTTGATGAAAGACTCCACATCGCTAGGGTCCAAGAAGAACAGGTAAAGAAAAAACGTATAGAAGACAGAAAGACAGCAGCAGCGGCAGCGGCAGTGGCAGCGGCAGAAGCGGAAAGAAAAGCGGCAGTGGCAGCGGCCGAAGCGGAAAGAAAAGCAGCAGCGGCAGCGGCAGTGGCAGCGGCAGAAGCGGAAAGAAAGGCGGCAGTGGCAGCGGCAGAAGCGGAAAGAAAGGCAGCAGTGGCAGTGGCCGAGGCAGAAAGAAAAGCGGCAGTGGCAGTGGCAGAGGCAGTGGCAGAAGCAGAATTGAGAGCGTCTGAAGAGACCACCCAACTAGAGTTGGAAAATATTCAAGCGAATCAAGACTGCATAAATAAACATTTAACAGCTAGTCAAATGCAGATGATGAGTCGATCTACTCCCAAAAGACAGGGATATACATCATCTGATGAAGGCGATACCAGCGATCTTGAAGGCGGAGGAAATAGATCTCGTCTAAGTAGACGTAGAAGAATGTCCCACCGTCAGAAATTGCCTGATTTGCCCCCAGCTGTTAGAAGGCAACTAGCTAGCACAGACTTAGGTAGTACAGAACCCACAGACCAAATAATTAAAATAGAAAGACTCCCTACTATAGTAGATGAGCCTGAAATAATTAGGCCTGTTCTCGAAGCCACCCCTTCGGTGATAGAGACACCTGTACTCCCATAACCTATCTCTAAATTCCCTTTGCACAGTACTAAACTACCTGTGCCCAGTAGGACTGTTCCCGAGTCCGAACCCGTCCTGGACACCGAGCGAGATATCAAGAACTTATCGCCCGTCGTCTCTCGCTCGCCCGCTACTACGTTGGCGACTCCCGCTTCGGCGGTCGAGTGGGTAGCTGAGGGACGACGGGAGATGGGTCTCCTGCTCGGGCAGCTGAGGGAACACCGTAAGTGCTCCTCTCAGCAGGTCCGGGAGATGGAAGGAACTGTTCAGCAGTTCAAGGGCACAGTAAGGGAAAGTAGGTTAGAGTTGCAAGAGGTGCAGGAGAGTATCGCATTAGAACGCGATAAATTAGTAAATACCCAAAGGGGTATACCACCAACCCCGGTAACAATGTGTCAACCTGTTAGGTCTGAAGTATTTCATGCGCAAGGTGTGGAGCCTACACGCATCTATACTGCTAGTGAAGTGGAAACTCCTATAGTAAACCCTATTAAGGGTAATTATAAACCTGTTGACAATGATATTCCATATAGACTTGATAATAATCCGAGAAATTTATATACCGATAACTCGATATTAAATAATACGATGGCCCAAGAAAGTTTTACGCGTCAAATGGCTAGAACCGAAGCCCGTCAAGCGGTAAAGGTGGGAGAGATCATCAAGTTCAATGGAGATGAGATGAAATGGTTACCTTTTAATGAATATTACAAAGATAACATACAGAACTCTGTGCTATCTAACGGAGAGAAACCTCATCGAGTGCTTGGAAGGATCTCCCAAGTTAATGGCATTAAAGTTTATTGGACATCCAGATGGATTAAGACAAGTTTGGGATACCCTAAACATCAGGTATGGTAATAGGAATAACATAGCTAGGTATTTGTATGCAAAATTGGTAGCTCCCCGAAAGTTCATTAGCAGTGGGATTATAGAGTTTTCCGATGAGATTCAGGAAATCTGTGGACAATTAGATTGGCTAGGTAAGTCTCATGAATATCAGAGTTCTATGGTTATTGGAGCCGTGGCCTCTACTTTACCGAAGGGTGGAGTAGGTACACGCTGGGATAAGAAAGTGTTATATATGATGGAACAACAACGACGAGACCCTACCATGGCTGATCTCATGTCATTCTTAGATGGAGAAGTAAAATTACAGCTCCTAAAGCAGTCCAGAGAGAAGACACCGGAAAATAAGGTAAGTGAGAAACCCGTTTCTAGGAGAAAGGTAACACCAGTGTGTTATACCGACGACGGCGAAAGCCAGGCTTCTCAAGAAGAAGACAGCGGGAAAGACACTGAAAGATCTTATTATGTCAACAAAACGCCTAAAGACGTAAGTAAATTCAAGTCTCGAACCAATGACAGGAGAGAACAGGTAAGAAAAACTCCTCCTACGTCTCCTAAGAGAATTCATGTAAGAAAGCCCGAAGAAAGAACGAGTGTGCACAACGTTACTCAAAATAAGGTAAGCAACATCAAACCGAAATGTGCGCTGTGCGACGGGCCCCACCGTTTAAGTGTGTGTGATGAATTTCTCAAGAAATCACTCAAGGATAGGCGTGAAGTCATGTGGGATAAGCGGTTGTGTTATAATTGCCTCAGACAAGGACACCAACGGCGAACCTGTTACTCCGACACAAGGTGTGCAAAATGCGGTGCGAAACATCGTATCTTGTTACACATTGAATTTGAAAGAAACAGCCCGAGTCAGGTAAGTGAGTCCGAACTACATGTCCAATTCAGTGATGTGAACGACACTGACCAAAGTTCTGAGATGGAAGGATTCTATACTGATGAATTCTCCGACGAGAACGAATCCTGCTACCTAATAAATACCGCAGTGTATCGAGCACTTACGTATGAGAAGGAAACCGACAGGGAGGTCCTCCCCCCAACTGCTCCTGACCGACAACTATCTTGGAAAGCACCAACTTCCAATGTAGGAATCAAAGAATTTCCCGTAGTGCAGTTGAGAGTCCACAGGCCTAATAAGAGCTATATCGTAAACGCCCTCCTTGACTCCGGCAGCACAGGAACATTTATTGACAAAGAGCTAGCCGAGGACATCTTTGCTGGACAACCCAAGTTCCGAACTAAGTTAAACATGTCTGGAATTATGCAGGTTTGGAAATCTACAGTAATCGCAGATTATTATGTAGGTGCGTTGTCCACTCCCCAGGATGAACTAGGAGAACACAGTATAAGGTCAGTAAAAATGGTGGCGATAAAGAACTTCGCTACCAGCCAAGTGGAACCTTATAACTGGGATGAGGACGAGTTCACCCAGCAGCATAGGATACCTAGATTTAACACCGACTACCCTGGAGTGCAAATACTCATCGGCTAAAATGCGCATGAGGTGCTTGAGACATTGGAGAAACGGCCTACTCGACCGCAACCACTACAAACCTATGCGGGAAGAACTAGAGTAGGTTGGTACTTTACTGGCCCTTCCCGTAGAACCCTGATGGAAAGGTTACCACAAGAACAGGTATACCAGGTAAGTGAATGGGAAGAGGAGAACAGTGAGGTAGACGAACCAACTGAGGGAACACCATACTCCTCAGATAATGATGACATCCATCAGCTCTTTGAAGAGGAGAAGACCATCGACCTCCTTACGGAAAACGAAACTTGGCAAAACCAAGTGAATCTATGTCATCTCATTCATCCAGATGAACCAGTGTATAACGACGAACTTAATGAAGTGATAGATCGCTATAACGCGAAAACTCGAGATGAACACGCCGTACGATTCTTCACTCAAGAGGCTGTAGAGCCCAATTCCTACGATAAGGCCCTATCTGTAGAAGAAGAAAGAGCTAAGCAGATCCAGGAGACAACTACACGTTTTCTCAAAGATCAAGGCAGATACGAAATTGGTCTGCCATTTAGAAAGAGAGAACCTAAATTCATAAACAACCGACTCTTGGCGGAGAAAAGAATTGCGCAACTACATCGACGCCTTACGGCAAATACTTCTGCTAAGGAAATGTACCAGGCTCAATTGGAAAAATTTATTAGCAAGGGATATGCGGAGAGAGTACCTGATGGAACACCCACAACTGAGAGAACGTACTATCTAACACATCATTACGTTCCCAAACCCGGTAAACCCAATGAAGTCCGGGTAGTATTTGACGGCTCCGCCCTCTACATGGGCCAATCCCTTAATTCCGAGTTGTTGCCAGGACCCAACTTACTCCAATCCTTGTTGGGAATACTCCTAAGATTACGACAATATTCCATCGCTTTCGCCTCCGATATAGAAGGCATGTTCTTACAAGTTAAGGCGCTGGATAGGGATCGAGACAGCCTACGATTTCTGTGGTGGCCGGAAGGGGACCTCAACCAGAAACTGGTTTAGTACTGGATGACCATCCAGGCTTTTGGGATCATCTCAAGCCCTTCAAACGCCTGCTCAGTAGTGCGCACCACTGCTGATGACAACCGGGACGCCTTCTCTAAAGAGGTGATCGACAACATCAAACGGGATATATACATGGACGACAATTTAAAGTCCCTCCCATCGGTAGAAGAAGCCATTGATGTCGCCAAAGGAACGGTAGAGTGCTTGAAAAGAGGTGGATTTCGATTAACTAAATTCACCAGCAACTCCCGTGAGTTTCTGGAATCGATCCCCATAGAAGAACGAGGGGTTAAAGATCTAGATCTAATCAAAGACGATCTTCCAGAAACCAAGACGCTTGGTTTGAAATGTGACACGGAGAGAGATATCCTGTTTTTCCAGCTAAAACAGTGAGATAATCCAGTTCGGACTAAACGGATTTGTCTAAGTATCCTGAGCACTTATTTCGATCCATTGGGATTTATTAGCCCTGTTATATTGATTGCTCGGAGTTTAGTACAACAAATGTGGCTTGAAAACCACTCATGGGACGATCCACTTAAGGGATAACTATTAAAGAAGTGGATGAAATGGGAAGATTCTCTACCAGCCATCGAGAACTTTATAATTTCCCGTTCATATTTTGGTCATGTTCTCCCTACGTATTCCTATCAACTCATGTGTTTGGAGACGCCAGCGATATGGGAATAGGTATAGTAGCCTACCTGAGAGTTGAAACTCCGGATGGAATCAAGGTCGCCTTGGTTACCTCTAAGGCCTTGATAAACAACAAGTTGAAAGTTCCTCGAGCGTAGTTAAAAGCGGCTCTATACGCTACAGCCATCGGCCGGAATGTAACAGAACAGATCGACTATCCACTGGAGAAAACTGTCTATTGGACCGATGCGTTGCTCGTGTAGGAGTATATAACCAATGAAGTCTGTCAGTTCAGCGTCTTCGTTACCAACAGAGTAGCCATTATACTTAGTCGCACGAAGATAGATCAATGGAGACATTGCCCCGGAACGATTAATCCAGCAGACATCGCCTCCAGGGGAGCAACTCCACAAGAACTGATAGATACTCCAGACTGGTTAGGTGGACCCGACTTCCTAAGCAAAGAAGAGGATGAATGGCCTCCTCATCTTACTACGGCGGAGATTAGACAGGCCAAGGGAGCGGAGAAAGTCAAACCTAAAATTCGGGCGAGTAAATCGAAGTTATTCAAACCCGCGATAGATCTGTCTGTACTACACGTTTCCGGAGACGATGCTTTGGATCCCCAATTCCCCGCCACAAATAAGTCTGTTGTGGAAATCAGAGAGAGAGATTGGAAATCTGGAACGCCGGACGTCTCGCAAGGACTCTCACCCCTCCTGCAGAGAGCGATACATCATTATAGTTCCTGGAATCCGCTCTGTAAGGCTGTTACCTATTTAAAGCGATGTTTTCATCATCACTACTCCAGGACGAAAACCACTAGTGATACCGCTCCACTGACATCTGCGCAGGTCCATGTTGTTAAAGATCTTCCCCAATACAAGATATCCGACAGGTTTCTGAAGGAGAAGATCAGTTACCAGGAGCATGAAGAAACAAATAAGCAGATACTGAGACTCCTACAATGCCATGAGGATTCCGATAAGTATTTCCTGTTGTTGAGAAATCCACAGATGCGCTTAAGGGATCGTTTCTCTAGCACAATGATAGATGGGTTGATACGTGTTGGAGGAAGATTAACGAATGCTCCATTATCCTTTGACACTAAGTTTCCCATACTCATTAGAAATCTTGAAATACAAATCAAGATGATTGTAGATGTTCACAGTAAACTTTATCATGCTGGTAGAGAACGAGTTCTCAGCGAAATTCGAACTCGCTATTATTTATTTATAATTATTTATAACCGGCAAACTTGGCAACTTATGCAGTTGTTATCCCGTCGTTTCGCTGACCATTTCGAGAAACATTATCTACCTACGCTACAACTTCGAACTAAGTGGTTTGCGCAGCAAGAAATCGTCGGCGCCGGAGACATGGTCCTTATTGTAGATTCAGATCTTCCACGTAAGCGGTGGCAGACAGGGCGTATCATCGAGACTCATATCTCGGAGGATGGTTTGGTGCGATCGGTTGAACTCGTCGTCATGCGACGTAACTTTAAGAAACCGGAAATCGTCTTCGAGACACAGCAACTCAATCGCCCAGTTGGTCGTTTATGTTTACTGGAAAGAGGCAGAGAACTATGGAAGGCAAGATACTCTTCCCACGACCACCTCCCTAATCCCACAAACATCTAGGGACTCCCCAACGTAACAGCGTCTGGAGTGGGTGTGTGACTCTATTATTTTATATTTGTTCTTATTATTTTATATTTATGTATGTATTATTATGTAATTTTATTATAATCGTTTTCTTTAATTTTATTTAGTAGAATGTTATTTTAGCGATTATTTAGTAGATTAGTGCCATATATATATTCGCGTTTATTACTTAATTACTTATATATTATATTTAGTGCGACGGCGAGAAATAATTCTTTTCTCTTTCCTTACTGTTCGTAGTACATTATAAATACGTGACTACAGTAAGATGAAATGTCCGTACTTATTAAAGTACTATAAAGCTCCTACTATATTCAAGTATTATTGGTAAGTAGAGTATTAGGAATGCAAAATTCAGATCCTCGTGTCTCAGCTAAACCAAGCTCTGGGTAGACCTTGGAAACGACTTGCCTCTTCTCACTGACATTGCTTCTTGTGATATTGCTCTCATACCGTATCTTAAATAATACATATAGTAGCGTGATGTCCCTTTAACAGTAGCGTACAACGCAAATAAATCTGTTAAACCCTTTGACCATCTGTAATTCTAGTCGATTAAGATATCGCGGCACCCACCGATATACTTGAAAGACAAAATTCTAGAATCAGTGGTTAACGTCCCCAGACAAGTTCTGGAATAAACTGGTGCCCATCTTAAATATTAACTATTAATATTTATAAAATCTGTCAAACAGATACAATAGAGTAACTACTTACAAGTTAACTCTAGAAAATCTATAAATTAAAATCTGTAAAATTTTAGATCCTTTAAAATTCTAGTCTATTAAGATATCGTAGCACTTACCGATACTCTTAAAAAGACCAATTTCCTAGAATCAAGGATCCCAGTCCCCAGACATGTTCTGGAATAAAATTGTGTCTATTTAATATTAAATAATAAAATTTACGGGAATAACTTTAAATTCATCTTTTAATGAATTTGATAAATTGTCATTTTTATACAATTTATAACATTCCCAAAATTCCATAAATTAATAGATCATGGGAGCGGAGATTCACCCTATTAAGTGTATTAGTGTGCGAGAATCTCCAATATATAGTCAATAGACGATAAAATTCATGAAATCATGTATAAAGAGGAATATTGACAATTAAAGAATTACTATTAAATAGCATCCCAGATCTGTATGCATGAGAATTACCCTAATTCTACTGCTAGCTTTCCATAATGTCACCATGGCAACAACCATGCTAGAATTAGAAGTGAGTTAAAAGAACAATAAAGGTTAGCCCCATTGAATAGCATAAGGAATAAATAGCATACTGCTAGTATCCCAGGATACCCAATAATAACGTGGCATTCTGGAAGGCACTTGACTAACGGATAAATGGCCCGAATGTGTGCGGTTTGTGACAGTTGTGTGGAATTTGTGTGTTTATAGGTGAATGTTACTACTAAAGTGTGTTTACAGTAGCGAGTCGCAATTGTGAAAGTAGCCCTAACTCTCCAGTAAGAACCTGAAGTAAATCTAAGCCTTTGGGACGGACGGTGGAGTGACTCGCGCTGGTTGTTGCGGTCGTTGTGCAGCTACTACGTTGGCGATAGGCACATCGGCGAAAGTACACCAGCGCTGAGGATCTTGCGCTGTCCGGGGGCCGAGAGGGGTAGGCAGCGACGCCCGCTAGCCTAATTATAACTAATTATAATATTGATAAACTCATATAGCAGCTATGACTGAGTTGATAGAAGATGATCTTGGTATCAGGGAGCGATATACTCTACCATTACAAGCGTTTGTTGATAGCTTGATACGCGGCGACGCTGGTCCAACTACTACGGAGGACGATGGTCGTTATATCGAACCGCCGATGTCCCAAGAGCAACTTACGCGTGAATTGGACTATCGAAAATTCACTGCTCGCTATACGCATCGTAATGGTACGCATATGGACTTCTTAACTACTGGTCATCCTATCGATTTACACGATACGGACGATTTCGATACCGAAAGGGAAATGGTACTATTTAAATATCCTACCCAGCGGAGTCGGAACGATAAACTGAAAATAGAATGCGAAAATTCTATTCGAAATCGACTCGAAAGAGAAGACGTTAAAGAACCGGATAAACGCAGTAACTCCAACGTATATTTGGAATTCTTGAGAGAAACATTGTAAAACCGAATAAATATCACCCGCGTTTCCCCTACAAGACGTGCGTCTTTGGTATTATTGCGATGAATGCCCAAGACCCAACCAACAAACGGAAAGACATAAACATCCGTGGAGACGTTGCTTTAAACACGGTTTTACTCGCTATATTTACGGGAGTTTCGAGCGAAACTTGTTCGATGTATCACCTACGCTCATTCGATTCAAACGATCCTTAAATAAACCTATGATCAGAGTTCCGGAATACTCAGTCAGACCTCCTCATCCCCTAGTTAAGACCTCAGACTCTTGATCCTAATAGTATCACGGATCCTCCCGAACTGTACTCACTGTTCAAAGATCTAGTGTTACCCGAACAGTTAGTCGGTGGCACCCCGGTTGTGAGCTCCCTAGACATTCACCCATCTTACCTAGTCGGATTGGGACACGGACATCTAATATCGCCATTCAACCGTATCATCGTCCCTGTTTAACCCGATACAACCTGTCACCAAGGCGGAGGAGAGAGTTGTACGCAACGCGTTAGACACTATTCGTCAAAAGATCGGAAAAGGAACCTATAATTGTTTAGAGAAACGTAAATTGCAGCAGCAAGTCCAAGCGGTAAACGAATTAGCTTTATCTCAGTTCGATCAGGAAATCCAGAATCTCTAAGAAGATATCGAACTTGGACGACCCTATTCTCTGCAAGAGTTTTTGGACGAATGCATCCAACGATAAGCGGAGGAAAATCAGCTCGAGGAGAAGCATATCGAAATGGACGAGACATCGACCGTAACCCTAAACCTTCCGATGCAATTGTATTGCACCCTTTACCCAGGAGTTATAGCCACCTAGTAAAGTGGCTCGCCCCAAAGAGAAAAGGACTCTTGCTAGCCTCAAAAAAACTGCGTAAACGCCGTCCGCGCAAGAAAGACTAACTGTTTAGAGTATTTTTATATTTTAGAAACTGTGATTTTGTATATTTTATAGACTCAAATCCCATTTTCTGGGAGCGGTGTAAAAGCTTTTGCGGATGTAACAAGCTATTTTTCTCAGCAATATACCGAGTAGGTATTTTAGCGGACATAACAAGCGATTTTGCCCGCTATTTCTGCATGTGTGCTTTAGCGGACATAAAAAGCCATTTTTCTCCGCAATAAGCTCAAATACTCTAAACATCGGAACTCAGATGACGACATCTATCAGCTGTGTCCACGTGTAACTTTTTCTTTGTTCTTTGTTCGTTCTTTGTTCGGTCGACCAATCAGAGCGGTTTTCACTCTGTGTTGGACATTGTATACAGAAACTCACGCAATTCAGTCAGGGTGTATTTTTCCTAAGCCTAGAACACCGGCTGTGGAATTATTCTGTGTTTCAGACTTTAGCCAAACATTAGTAGGCTTTGATCATAGAAACGTATAACTGTTATCACAGTACATCACGATATAACTCAATGCATTAAGACCTTTCACCGCATTATTTTACTGCTATTTGCTGTCGGTTATTAATTGTATCAGTTGATTGAATATTGTTATATTTTGAGAATATCGATAAATAATCAGAAAACCCCAATCTTCTTGATATACTGAAGGTTAGAGAGACCGGTTACATATAACAATTGCGACTGACATTAAAGTGGTTTTGTAGTGAATCTAATGCTATTTCATAGGCCCTACATGTATCAGTTGCTGTTCTCTTTATATGTGACTAAAATTAGTGAAGGTTGGCAGATCGGTGTGCAGCATTGTGCGGTAGTGTGCATGAGTGTGATAGATAACAAAGCATCTCCTAAAGAATGCGCTTTATACGTGAATCATTAGCCATCCCGTTGTGTCTAGTGTAAGTCATAACTCTGTTTACATATTTAGAGCGCCACGTCCTAAAGGAACTGTTAATATTACCCGAAAGTGAATAATATTTGTCAGAGATTATATATTAGTGATCAATCGAATAATACAGTAGGCCTACACCGCAATAAGGTCAGAGCTTCCGAATCCAGTCTCCCGGGTATATCCAGCGGGTGAATGGTCGCACATAGGCTGGCTTCGGCTAATGTAGTGTATCAAATACTTGTCATAGGCTAAAGTCGATTTATAACCAAAAAAGACACTTAAATTTGGCAGGTTAAACTGCTAAAGGTCTAAAAGCGCGAACAGAGCGAGTCTGTTTCGTGATGAAGCTTGCGCTTACACATTCTTAAGTGAAGTTCATCGATTTACTGAGTTGAGGTCCTCAGCTCCACGAATAAAACAGTTGGAAGATCCATTAGCGACACTAGTCGATCTGGAATCTGCCAGAGATCTGATAGATCAGGAGCGAGAAATTAATAATAAAATCCTGCAGTGGTTAAACAAGGATTCCGCTGAGTCTGGAAGTTACGGCATAAGCATGTCTGTCAAAGATATCCGATCACTAAAAATTATGGAAAGAACTGTGAATAAACTCGACAATGGTCACTTTGAAGTGGGTATGTTGTGGAGACGCAAGGAGCCTGTGTTGATTAACAATTACGAACTAGCAGTGAGCCGTATGAAAGCGGTTCGAAAGCGACTATTAAAGGATCCAGAGATTCTCAGACAATATAAGTTTCAGATAGATGACTATCTTCAGAAGGGTTACGCTGTAAAGATGGAGAGACCTGATATCATAAGTCCACAGACTTACTATCTACCCCACCATTACGTCGTTCATCCAGATAAACCAGGACGAGTGCGAGTGGTGAACGATTGCCGCCTACCATATCAAGGTATGTCTTTAAACAGCTAATTAATGGATGGTCCAAATTTAAACAATTTACTAGCGAGTATCCTTATGCGATTCCGACAGCGTAAAGTCGCGTTTACTTGCGATATCGAGGCCATGTTCCACCAGGTATATGCTCTCGACGCTGATAAAGAAAGTCTTAGATTTCTGTGGTACGATAATGACGAACTGAGTGGTGAACCAGTTGTTTACCAGATGGTTGTCCGCATTTTTGGCGCTCGAGACAGTCCCAATGGGACATTGTGGATTCTTAACTGCTGACTGTCAAACAGAATATTATCCCGCAGCAGTTATAGAGAGTGTCAAGCAGTGTTTCTATATGGACGATGGATTGGAGAGTTTGGATACCGAGGAGGAAGCTATAGATCTTGCCCACGGGATCAAGAGTTGCTTAGCAACAGGTGGATTTAACCTCACCAAATTTACAAGTAATTATCCAGCCGTTATTGATTCGTTTGATAAGAAAGAGCGAGATAAAAGTCTTAGTGAAATCGAACTGGAGTTTGATGACATTCCTACTACCAGAGTGTTAGGACTCACTTGGAACCCAGCTACAGACTGCTTCAGTGTTCGGGTGCGCGATGTAACAACTGCGCCAATATTGACAAAAAGAGTTTGTTTGTCAACTTTAAGTCGACTTTTCGACCCACTCAATTTAATTAGTCCAGTTATTCTTCAAGCGAGAATTTACATGAGATCGATATGGAAGGCCGGTGTAGAATGGGATACACCCATTATAGGCGAGGTAAGTGCATCATGGCGCGAGTGGGAGAGCCAATTACCAATACTCTGTGAGCTTAAATTTCCCCGCGTTTATTTTCCTTCACAAAGTAAATTCCCAACCGAAATGGATCTTCATTTATTTAGCGATGCAAGTGATAATGGGTTCGGAGTCACAGCTTATCTTAGGAGACAATTATCGGAAGGTGAGTTTGAAACGTCACTAGTGACGTCACGAGCTCGAATCCGACCATTGGAATATATGTCCACACCTCGTGCTGAACTTCAAGCAGCGTTATTGTCAGTGTCAGTAGCTAAGTCGGTAATCAAAGCATTATTAATCGATTTGACGGCTTATTATTGGACAGATGCGTCGATGGTATTGATTTATTTAAACCACGAACAGGTATAGTTTCGTACTTTTGTAGCAAACCGCAGAGCAGAAATTCTTGATTTCACAACCAGGTTTCAGTGGCGACACTATCCAGGTGAAATAAATCTGCGGATATTGCGTCCAGAGGAATGATGCCTTCTGAATTCTCAAAGTCTGGGGTACTAGACCTGTGGTTACACGGACCAGACTTTCTTAGGCAGTCTCAGGAATACTGGCCTGCGTTTCTTGACTATCGTAATGTTAAGCTGCCTGATAAAGCTGAAGTGAAGGTTGCTAAACATATCCGTTCTAAAGTCAAGGTAAGTCTTCGAACTCGTAAGACAACTGGCAAAAAGATGTCAATAGCTGCTGTGGGGCGGGAACTTTTAACATCTCAAGATATTGGCTATCGCTATAACTACAGGTTACAAGACCACGTATTACCGTGGCAACATCCTGTAAATATGGTAAGTAGAGTTACACCTGTAGAAGTATCTTTAGATCAGTGTGAAATGCCAGAAGTAACAGGAAATGTGCGTATCAATACTTCAGAACCCGCACATTTGACTTTATATACTTTAAGATCTCGCACTACCAATGAGGTGAGTAATAAAAGGGAAGGGCTTCCACTTCCACTCCCCATTGCCTCTGTTGGTGATTTGGGCCCAGTGGAGTCTGATGCCATAGAGGTTATTGACCTTACGGACATTGACAATGGTGTTAATGTACTGAGTAATCCGACAACAGATTTGGATAATGTTCCAGATTATCCGCCTGAAAGTATAATGGCAAAATCAATAGATATAGCTAAGGTGAGTGACATAGTGACGTCATCGGTTGACCCAGCGCTTAAAGTGCCGTGTAAACAAAGGAAAATACCAACAATTTCAGATGACGATAGATATTTATTCGACCGACTTTATCTAACAAGTTCATCTTGGATGGACATGGTTAGGAAAGCAGCGTGGATATGTCGTATTGCGACATTCTGTGGCAAGCCTAAGGGTTGGGATAGGTCTGACTGGCGTAAGAAAACCATACGAGAAATGCCCCGCAGACTAACGCTGGATGAACTGGACAGAGCCGAACTGCTGATAATAAGACATTTTCAGATTAGGTTCTATTTACATGAGTACAATTCATTGGCAATTGGGAAACCGATAGGACAGTCACCACTTACCAAGTGGAGTCCTGTCATTGAAAATGACGTTTTATGTCACAATTCCAAGTTACAATCTTGTGACATATCAAGTAAGTTTCTTTTCCCTATTATAATACCACCACATTTTGAGTTGCAATGTGCCATGATCTGGGATGCACATCTCAGACTTAACCCTATTACCAGTGGGGTGTTTTGACCATTAGCACCACTGGGGGGGGGGGGGGGCCGATTCGGCCCACCCACTATATTTTTGTAGTCGTCCAATGAAATCCTACAAAATTTGGGCTGTTGGTGAAACAACTATAGATGAACACAACCAAACCTTAAAAAATTAAAATTTCATAAGCAGGGACTCATAATTTTGATGAAAAATAAAAGTAGTCCCAGGACAAAATTACAAAATTTTTCGTTTTCCAAAAACTAATAGTGTGGCAGTGTTGGCTAGATTTAGTAGGTTTTTCAAGACGCTGAATCGAATGTGATTATATTCCACTTCCAAAAATTGAAGTGGATGCTATTTTTCGTGCACCTAAGAAGTGGGTGTGGCACTTCAAATTTTGAAAAATTAGATATTCAGAAAATGCCCCTAATTTTTTTATTTCAACGCATCTTTATGTGTTTTCTGGGCCGCTGAATCGATTGAAAGTAATATAGAAGCCTGAAGACTGAGTGGCTCGCCATTTTTGGTGCACCAAAATTAGGGCGTGGCACTTCAAATTTTGAAAAATACGAGATTCGGAAAATAAACCAAAATTGACATTTTAACGAATTTATATAGGTTTTCCAGACCGCTGAATCGATTGAAAGTAATATAGAAGCCTTAAGACTTAGAAGTTAGCCATTTTTTGAAATCAAAACTTTAGTGTTTTTTCCGAATAAAGTAATTTTGAAAATTTGAAGTGCCACGCCCTAATTTTGGTGCACCGAAAATTACGTACACAAAGGATTTGAGGCTTCTATATTACTTTCAATCGATTCAGCGCTCCAGAAAACCTATAAAAATGCTTTGCAAATCAAAACTTTAGTGTATTTTCCGAATCTCGTATTTTTCAAAATTTGAACTGCCACGCCCTAATTTTGGTGCACCAAAAATGGCGAACCACTACACTTACATACTTGTATAGAGCATTAGAGTGATCCAAACCAATAAAAATAAATAAAAATAGCCCAAACATAAATAATTACTAAATCACGAATGACTTTGTAAAATTCGAAAATTTCTAAAAATTTGGTGCTGTAGACCAAATTTTGAGGTGGCACCCACATCGAAAAGTAGAAATCCAATTGAAACGGTGTTTTTTGCAAAAGATGCGGCATTAAATTTGGCTAATTCTCACAAAAAATTGGGGCGGTACGTAATGTGGTTGCATAGTTACAGCAACTAAAAACTAGGAAGGGGCCGATTCGCCCCCCCCCCCCCCCCCCCCCCCCCCAGTGGTAATAGGGTTAAGCATGCTGGCAAACATCATTGTTTGTCACATTTACGGCAACGATTTATGTTGATAGCTCCAACACGGGCGTTAAATGCCGTGTTGCGTGGGTGTATTACTTGTAAGAAGTTGAATGCTAGAATGGGACAACAACAAATGGGTAAGTTGCATATTGCCCGCACACATTCGCATCAGCCACCATTTACAAACACTGGACTCGATTGTTTCGGTCGATTTCAGGTAAGGCAAGCACGTTCAATAATTAAACGATGGGGTTTAATTTGTATCTGCATGGCTAGTAGAGCCATTCACATTGAACGTGTCTCAGACATGTCAACCAACGCACTTATTTTAGCTTTGAGACGCTTTATTGCCCGTCGGGGTAACGTTCGTGCTTTCTACTGCGACAAAGGCTCTAATTTTGTCGGTGGAGAAAACGAATTGAGCGCCTCATTTGACAATTTTGATGAAGTAAAAATCGTCGGTGAATTAGTTCCGAAACGCATTACTACTACTAGGATCGGCATGCTGCATTGCAGCTGCATTTTTAAGAATGCTGTGCCGGCTTGTCAACAAAATTGCACCGCCACAACTCCATATCACCCATGATATTTGCTAGATCATCCGCATCTTTAAGGCCAGTGTCCTTTAAGATGCGTCTCAAGAAAGTCATGGGCTGTCCACCATGCTTATTCACTCCATGAGGCTGCCAAAGTACAAGATTATGCACTGGCTGGTCCTCACGGCGAAAGCAATGTCCTGCAAAGCGGAGGCGATTTTGTTCTAGTGTCAAGCTTGGGGGAACCAATGAGACACCTCCAATGTTATATAGTGTCTGGTTGGAGATGTGTGCATTGTACTTGACACAATGTACCCGGCGTAGCATTCTTGTGAATGTGCCATCCAGAGATTTGGTGTCCTCAGCAGTTAGAGCCCAGCATGGACTCCCGTAGAGGAGTACAGGAACTACTGCTGCTCTAAATAATCGGACCTTAAGTTTCCGATTAATTCTAGGTGACTTCCAAATCCTGGAAAGCCTATTCAAGGCTACCCATCCTTTCCCTTACGTATTCGAAGGTCCTCACCTGACTTCCGGATCCATGATCCCAGGTAACAGAAGTCGTCCACATGCTCAAGCATACCATCCTTTGAGCTTATGCTCATCCGATCAGAGACTTGCTGAGGACTTTCAAAGTTAACTGTCAGAATTTTGGTCTTTCTGGAGTTAATAAAAAGACCAACACTAGAAGCAGCATGTTCTAATGAGCTGAGGAGCCGCTGGGCTCCCTCTAATGATTCTGAGAGTACTCCTAAGTCATCAGCAAAGTCTAGATCAGTTAGGTACTTGGCAGGATTTCCTCGACTTCTGGAGCCAGTAGGTGGAGTTATCATCACCCCATCATCATTATGATGATCTAAGGACATGCGTAGAACATAGTCAACCACAATAATGAACAAGAATGGTGCAAGTGTGTCTCCTTGGAGGACGCCCCATAACACTTCAAATGGTTCTGTGTCACCGTCAACAGTAGACACAAATGTTGTCGAACCATCGTATACTGATCTGATTGCTGCAATAATTTCATCAGGAATCCCATATAATGAAAGTATGCTGAACATACGTGAGCGAGAGACTGAATCAAAGGCCTTGAAGAAGTCAACAAAGATAACAGCCAGATGCCTGTCTTTCTTTTTTGATAACTCTTCAATTATCCTTCTAAGTGCCAAAATGGGCTCCATGGTCCCACGACCTTTACGGAACCCATTCTGATTTCCACGTAGCAGTCTCTTGGAACTATAATACGGTAAACAGTCCCTGGCGTGGAGGCAGCTGGGAGAGACTCATTAAGTCTATTAAACTAGCCTTCTACAAGACAATGCCGACACATAAAGTATTGACAGATGAAGAATTGGTCACACTCTTTGTAGAGATAGAACACATTTTAAACTCTAGACCAATTGCAATGATACCGGACACTGACGATACTGTAATCGCACTGACTCCGAATCATCTGTTGATGCAAAGTCCGACTCCTTTGGTTCCACATTCGTTCCCACAAGACAGCGACTTGTACAGTAGACGAGCGTGGAAGGTGACACAATTACTAGCTGACAGGTTTTGGGATCTATGGCGAACATAGGATGACATTGAGACATGAGACATTGGATGACTGGGGTTGTCATAGCAACATACCCAGACGTTAATGGTGTCATCCGAACAGTCAAAGTTAGAACATTAAATCGATAAGTTGTTGTGCGTCCAGTGCAACAACTGGTCCTGCTTGAGGAGTCTCGCTGTGAAACTGGAGATTATTCTATCCCCAGCAAGAAAGCGAGAAAATCTAAATAATGTTCACGTAAGTGAACATTGAATTTCAGAAACCTTGTCATCAAAGGAGAAATATTGATACCGGTAAGTCATATTTCCCATTGGGGCGGGCTTTTCGGATACTGAAATTCAAGAATCAAACAGTTAGAGATGTTGTGCTAACTACTAAGGGTTCAAATAAATATTATAAAATATTTTCTATTTAAAATTATTTATGTCCGATAAATAATACAAGTAGAAAAATTAGGAATAGAACCTGAAACTTTCACACCGCTTGGCTTGGAGTGCATCGTGAGTAATGTAACTTGCTTAAATGCTGGTAACGTTGCCTAGCAATGAGATGGATGTGACGTCCGAAGGCGAATCTTATTATCAAGCTTTCTTCTTGATACTACATGCTTGCTTTCTTTCTTTCTTGATTTTCTTATTTACTGCTTCTTCTTTCTAGGGAGAGTACGCAGCGATTTTAGAATTCGCTAGTAGGTAAGATTAAAATTGGGACAGCGTCAGAATCCTATAACACGCTTCTACGTGCTAATCTGGGTAATCGTAACCAGGTGAGGCAATGCATTACTGCATGTACCTGGAACCTGTCGTGGCGTGAATGATAAACTGAAAAACTGAAACTGATTCCTCAACTAATTTCGCACTATTCATTGGCTACGAATTATATATCCATATTCATTGGCTACGAATTATATATCCATATTCATTGGCTACGAATTATATATCCATATTCATTGGCTACGAATTATATATCCATATTCATTGGTTACTACGAATTATATATCCATATTCTTTGGCTACGAATTATATATCCATATTCATTGGCTACGAATTATATATCCATATTCATTGGCTACGAATTATATATCCGTATTCATTGGCTACGAATTATATATCCGTATTCATTGGCTACGAATTATATATCCATATTCATTGGCTACGAATTATATATCCATATTCATTGGCTACGAATTATATATCCGTATTCATTGGCTACGAATTATATATCCATATTCATTGGCTACGAATTTTTACATTGGCATGTTAAATACAGATTTGTGTATTATGTTTGTAGCAAATCAATAGTGTACGTCCCTTTAACAAAGGGTTGATGATAATTATATATTAATTCATGTAAACTTGAAATATTTACTTGAAGGTTCTAATAATAATTACCTTTTGTATTCTTGAAATATTTAGTTTGATTTTAATAATAATAATATTTTCTACGTGCATGGTTATAGTTATAATATTTTATCTTTAATTTGTATTCGTAAAGAGTCTAGGTATAAAATCTTCATAATGTGGGGCGAGCCACGAAGTGAGTGAGCCTTAGCGTAGTGGTACCATTAATCAACCTGTCGTTCTGTCGTTCTGTCGCGTTTTTTTTCAGTATTTTATTTTAAACGTTAATAACTCGGCCAATCCATGATGAAATCTATCCAAACTTGGTACACATGTTGTTTGGCAAAAGTTTGAAAATTTTCCAAGTAGAATTTGCGTGGGGCCTTCGTGCAGCATCAGTGTAACTGTTATTGCAGTTATGATAAATTTATTTATCCAAATTTAAAATGCGTTAAATTATTATTACTGTAGGATAAATCAGCTGGGTTTCTGACAAATTTTGCAATTCTGCATGTACCATGTGTACCGGTACTGTCAGGCTGTACTCAATCCCTGAATCGAGAATCCTGCAATCAGTCAATACTGCAATACTGGTCAGCCGGTACCATACACTGCAGACATGCCATATCATGTAATCTAATTAAACATGGCCCCGGAACACTTGCGGTGATTATAGTTTAGGCTTAATTAGCCCAGTACCGGCACCGGTAATAATAATATAATAGTTTAGATAGTTACCGCTAATCATTCAGTCATTGGCGCGGTACACCGTATTGCTGTACTGCCGTTGTAGTGCGCACCGTAGGTACCACCCATGGCCTACTACACACAGGCCATGACAAGGACTTTGCTGTGAAATTAGCGTAGGCTGACTGTGCTGATTATGGTACTGTCAGACTGTGGTACCTAAGCTATATACTGTTAGGTATATTGCTGTATTGGGGTGGGGTTAGGAATAATCCATTTGTTTTAGCATTGAACTGTTGAATCCCCTTATTTATTATAAAACCATTGGAAATATTCGCAAATTCCGCTCCATTACTGTCTGAAACGCTCCCGACAGTCCGATGTATCTGGACCCGAGCAGCCGAGTTGCTTCAAGAGGTGATTAACGGGGGAATACTACGGAATTGCTTGTTTGTCAGTACGATTCTATTTGGGTATTTACTACACTCAGACACTGGGAATACGGCGGTCGGTCAGATCGTAATGCGGGCCACTGCCAAGTTCCTCATGCCTCACTCCGGTCACCCACCTTGGAGTGCGGTGGGAAGAGTCCCACTTACTGACTTACGTCGACGACTGGATGAATCGACGAGGATTGCGATCTGGGTTTAGCGGCGGCCCGGATCCTGGGATCGCCTGGGGGAAATGGTTGAACGTTGGGCAGACGTTATCGCACTGGATTACGTTCTCTGTGACGCGAAAGTGTGAAGCGAATTCGTTGTCGTATTGGGTCAGAAGCTGCGGGAATTCTACTGTTCTACGGGAGTAAACCGCAGCGGTCCGGTGACTACGGACGGATACTACTGGGATAAGCAGGTATTTCGATCGAGTTTCTCGTTTTCTCGATGCTCGAGGCGGATAGAGAGTTGGTTGTGTTGGGCGGTGTTGTTCAATTCTATCAAACATATTAAATAATTGGTAAAATAATAAAAACACACCAGATATAGATACTGAGCTTATGGTAAAGAGATAGGCCAAACTTACAATTTCCAAATAGATTGTTCATATAATAAATATATTTTTGGTATTTGATTTCAAGATAGAACTGGACGCAATAAAAATTCATCCCTCTCCAGGGGAAATTGGACGCAAATAACAACAGCTGATTACTCTCAAAAATAAAACTGTAACCTGTTCTATTGTGTTTACTTTATTGTTTTGGTTAAAATAACGTGCCACTGTAACCTGCTCCTTTCCCAAAATTGAGAAATTAATATTGAGGCGGGATATTAATTCGCCAAGATGGGATTTGCGTCCAGTCCCACCCCCCTCCTATCTCTTGATTTTACTAAAAAATAGAATACATTGCATTTTACTGTTATAATTACTGTATTGAATAAAATAATTAATTTATTGTTTATTAAACCGTGCTAATCACGTTGAACTGGAGCTCTAACAATTCCCCACTAGCGGCAGACAGGAACTGTAAAAGTCTCTGTAGAATTTCTAATTAAGCAATGCTCTTAGGTAACTACTACTAAATTTCAGATGAATCTGATCGTTGGTTCTATAATTACAGCTATTTTTACGTTTCTGTTAATTCGACCCCTAGCGGCAGACCGGGGAACTGTAGAAGTCTGTCTGTGAGTAGAATTTCTAAATTTTTTATAGACTACATGTGTACCAAGTTTGGTTCCATTTCATCCATGATTGACCGCCTTATTAGCGTTCAAACATTCCTGCCACAAACACAGCCAGAGGCAGCCACAAACGAATAAAAGCTGCAGGAACTCGAGCGATAATTAATTTATTAATTATTAAATACTGTTTCAATTAAATTCTTTACGAAAATCTAGTCATCTTCTTTTAGATATGGACCCTGCATTCATGGAAAATATAATATTTGATAATTCATCAGTCAGCCTACGCTAATTTCACAGCAAAGTCCTTGTCATGGCCTGTGTGTAGTAGGCCATGGTACCACCCTACTACCGGTACCGGCTGACCGCGTGACCGGTGGCAACTAGCACTTCAGCACTTGCACAGCAACAGCACTACCGGCGATACACAGGTTGAAATTTATGTAGAGTTTGCTCAACAGTACAGATATAAAATAGTTATCTAAATTATATATATTACTATTGACAAGTATTGAAAAATATACCAGTAGTAATGGTTTGCCATCCTCGGCGACAGTTGGACCCACTTCGCACCTTGGGTGTTAAGTAGGTCATTAATTAATTAAACAATTAATTAATTGGTCGATTAAACAATTAATTAATTGTTTAATCAATCGATTTGTATCAAATAATGTTGCCAAAGGCAATTTAATTTGACACAAATCAATCAGATAGGGATGCGAGATGAATAGATTGTACTACAGCAAATGAAATATACAATACAATAGGAACAATAATACAATATACAGTACCGGTACATTTGTATTATTTTTGCCGTACAATAGAATGATAGAATGAAATATAAACATGCGAGCGGGGCCCAAAACATAAATTAGCCTCACACGAAAATATAGTGGGCCAGTTTGGCCCTGAGTCAATCCCTCAATAATCTGTGGCTGTTTGGGCTCTTATTAGACGTAGCATGACTAATCCCATTGAATCCTATGTTGAGTTATACTGTATGTCAACGTGGGTCTGCCACAAAGTTTAAATTATTTAAACCTCCAACTTCGTTATCATGCAAACCATTGTCAAATCGCCAGAGAAATTAGAATAAACATCTGGTCTTGCAATAGATTGCATTCTTTCACATTGTGTTGCGAAGGAGCCCGCGCGCCGGACCGCACATAATTAAATAAGGCCCTCTTTTAATACATAAGTTATATACAGTTTATCTTCAATTTATTGAATTTGTTTTTATTTACAACCCTAATTGTTCTACTGCATTATAATTTATGTTTTATTATAACAAGCTATATCCTGTTAACCCTATTAAACCCGGGGGGGGGGGGTCAATATGACCCCCCCCCCGTGGTTTTTTTATTATAATTCTGAAACAAACGCAGTTGGGAATCTGAAATTTTATGACTTTTCCTAAAAATCTATTGTCTTCCTAGTAGTGAAAACCGTTTTCAAAAATATTGGGTAGTTTTCGAGTTATAGCACCATTTTTTAACCCTACTTTTGGCACTTTTTTTGAGACGTTTTTTGAAAAATACATTTCATTAAATATTAATTGTAACATCTCTATTTTTGATTTACACCGCTTTTTTGGTGTTAGCAATTGGATGGAATTCATATAAATTGATTTAGAAATTTAAAACTTGTTTTTTTCGGCGGGTGCCAAATTTTGGTGCCAGCACCAAATTTTGAAATATGTCAATTTTGTAAATTGGTTGTTTGAAACTTGTTTTTTACGCAATTGGGGTATTTTGGGGTTCTGGTTTCGATGAAATATATACGAAATATATATATGCACCAAGCGTATCAAACTTGTATTTTTCGGTGCTGTGTGCTAATTTTGGTGCTAGAACGAAATTTTGAAAATCCATTCAATAGATAAAATTGCTTATGACAACTTATTTTTCGCGTTTTAGAGGTTTATGGCTGTTCTGAATTCAATGGAATATATAATTATCGAACTAGACATCTCAAACTTGTATTTTTCGGAAGTGGGTGCAAAATGTGGTGCTAGCACCAAATTTTGAAAACCATCAAATATATCAATTGATTGTGTCATCTTGTTTCTTGCGTTATACGGGTTTGTTACGGTTCTGAATTCAAAGGAATCAGTAAAAATTTCATAAGAGTTTTCAATCTTGTATTTTTCGCCAGTGGGTGAAAATTGTTGTGCCAGCACCAAATTTTGGAAAATGAGTAAATTGATCAGTAGATAGTATCATCTTGTTTCTTGCGTTATACGGGTTTATGAGGGTCCTGAATCCGATGGAATCAATAAAAACAGCACTGGACATCGCAAACTTGTACTTTTTGGTGATGGGTACGAAATTTGGTGCTAGCACCAAAATTTGCCAAATTACGCCGAAAAATACAAGTAGCAATGATCTGGCATATTTGAAATGTATTCCATTAGAATCAGCGCCCTAGAAAACCTGAAAATGTGAATCTATAGCATCGTATAAGTGAATTAAAAATTTTGTGTTCTAACTGAAAAGTGCTGGTTACTTGTTTTTTTCATTTTTTTCCTACGCATAGATAGCCATTTATGGTAATCATATCATTTTTAAATATTTTCCAATGTATTTTGCGCCCCAGAAAACCTGTATTGAAAAACAATTAACCTAAAAATGTAACTTTCAAATTTTGTGAAAATTGTGCACTACTTGTAATTTTGGTGCTGCAATATTACCACCCCAGTACATTTTTTCGAAATTTTTTTTTTTCGTTCGGATCCAGACTAGTGATACCTACGTACAAACAAAAAATCAGACATTTTCGTTAATATTTGTAGATTTTAGAGGGGGGGGTCAATATGACCCCCCCCCCCGCCCCGGTATTTGTACAGCATTTTGTAGCCCGGTACTAATAGGGTTAATCTTTATTAATTTTATTTGTACTGAGGTTTTCGAGGGCGCTGTTTCCAATGGTCCTACTCTCAAAACGATCTAACCTACTGTATAATTAATTACTTAAGTCTGCGAGGTATGCGTAATTAACAAACCTCGTTTACCAGTTTTCCTTAAAAAAAAATGAAGCTATATTGCTTAAGAGTACTGAGGGGCGAGCCATGAGGCAAGATGTTTGAGACTTATTTAGATATATTATTACTTAATTTTAACCCCCCAATCGATATCTATTACAATATAGGCTATATCTTTTTGTGGAGTCACATAGTAGTCTGAAGTTCCCCAGTCTGCCGCTAGATGGCGAAATGTCTCAAAGTGAAAACCATGAAGTAGCTATGAATTGGTTGCTAGGCAATAATACTACATTTTGTATTTGAGTGAGGGAAGTGAGGGAAGTGAGGGAGTGAGGGAAGTGAAGGAAGTGAGGGAAGTGAGGGAAGTGAGGGAAGTGAGGGAAGTGAGGGAAGTGAGGGAAGTGAGGGAAGTGAGGGAAGTGAGGGAAGTGAGAGAAGTGAGGGGAGTGAGGGAGTGAGGGAAGTGAGGGAAGTGAGGGAGTGAGGGAAGTGAGGGAAGCGGAGGGAAGTGAGGGAAGTGAGGGAAGTGAGGGAAGTGAGGGAAGTGAGGGAGTGAGGGAAGTGAGGGGAGCGGAGGGAGTGAGGCAGTGGGGGAAGTGAGTGAGTGAGGGAGTGAGGCATTGAGGGAAGTGAGGGAGTGAGGGAAGTGAGGGAAGTGAGGGAGTGAGGGAAGTGAGGGAAGTGAGGCAGTGAGGGAAGTGAGGGAAGAGGGAGGGAGTGAGGGATTGAGGGAGGGAGTGAGGGAATGAGGGAGGGAAGTGAGGGAAGTGAGGGAAGTGAGGGAAGTGAGGGAAGTGAGGGAAGTGAGGGAAGTGAGGGAAGTGAGGGAAGTGAGGGAGTGAGGGAGTGAGGGAAGTGAGGGAAGTGAGGGAGTGAGGGAGTGAGGGAGTGAGGGAGTGATGGAGTGAGGGAGTGAGGGAGTGAGGGAGTGAGCGAGTGAGGGAGTGAGGGAGTGAGGCAGTGAGGGAAGTGAGGGAAGTGAGGGAAGTGAGGGAAGTGAGGGAAGTGAGGGAAGTGAGGGAAGTGAGGGAAGTGAGGGAAGTGAGGGAAGTGAGGGAAGTGAGGGAAGTGAGGGAAGTGAGGGAAGTGAGGGAAGTAAGGGAAGTGAGGAAGTGAGGGAAGTGAGGGAAGTGAGGGAAGTGAGGTAAGTGAAGGAAGTGAGGGAGTGAGGGAAGTGAGGGAGTGAGGGAAGTGAGGGAAGTGAGGGAAGTGAGGGAAGTGAGGGAAGTGAGGGAAGTGAGGGAAGTGAGGGAAGTGAGGGAGTGAGGGAAGTGAGGGAGTGAGGGAAGTGAAGGAAGTGAGGGAAGTGAGGGAAGTGAGGGAAGTGAGGGAAGTGAGGGAAGTGAGGGAGTGAGGGAAGTGAGGGAAGTGAGGGAAGTGAGGGAAGTGAGAGAAGTGAGGGGAGTGAGGGAGTGAGGGAAGTGAGGGAAGTGAGGGAGTGAGGGAAGTGAGGGAAGCGGAGGGAAGTGAGGGAAGTGAGGGAAGTGAGGGAAGTGAGGGAAGTGAGGGAGTGAGGGAAGTGAGGGGAGCGGAGGGAGTGAGGCAGTGGGGGAAGTGAGTGAGTGAGGGAGTGAGGCAGTGAGGGAAGTGAGGGAGTGAGGGAAGTGAGGGAAGTGAGGGAAGTGAGGGAAGTGAGGCAGTGAGGGAAGTGAGGGAATGAGGGAGGGAGTGAGGGAATGAGGGAGGGAGTGAGGGAATGAGGGAGGGAAGTGAGGGAAGTGAGGGAAGTGAGGGAAGTGAGGGAAGTGAGGGAAGTGAGGGAAGTGAGGGAGTGAGGGAGTGAGGGAAGTGAGGGAAGTGAGGGAGTGAGGGAGTGAGGGAGTGAGGGAGTGAGGGAGTGAGGGAGTGAGGGAGTGAGGGAGTGAGGGAGTGAGGGAGTGAGCGAGTGAGGGAGTGAGGGAGTGAGGCAGTGAGGGAAGTGAGGGAAGTGAGGGAAGTGAGGGAAGTGAGGGAAGTGAGGGAAGTGAGGGAAGTGAGGGAAGTGAGGGAAGTGAGGGAAGTGAGGGAAGTGAGGGAAGTGAGGGAAGTGAGGGAAGTGAGGGAAGTGAGGGAAGTGAGGGAAGTGAGGGAAGTGAGGGAAGTGAGGGAAGTGAGGGAAGTGAGGGAGTGAGGGAAGTGAGGGAAGTGAGGGAAGTGAGGGAAGTGAGGGAAGTGAGGGAGTGAGGGAAGTGAGGGAAGTGAGTGAAGTGAGGGAAGTGAGGGAAGTGAGGGAAGTGAGGGAAGTGAGGGAAGTGAGGGAAGTGAGGGAAGTGAGGGAAGTGAGGGAAGTGAGGGAGTGAGGGAAGTGAGGGAAGTGAGGGAAGTGAGGGAAGTGAGGGAGTATGCCTCACTGCCTCACTATGCCTCACTATGCCTCACTATGCCTCACTGCCTCACTATGCCTCACTATGCCTCACTATGCCTCACTGCCTCACTATGCCTCACTGCCTCACTATGCCTCACTGTGCCTCACTATGCTTCACTGCCTCACTATGCCTCACTGCCTCACTATGCCTCACTGCCTCACTATGCCTCAATATGCCTCACTATGCCTCACTATGCCTCACTGCCTCACTATGCCTCACTATGCCTCACTGCCTCACTATGCCTCACTGCCTCACTATGCCTCACTGCCTCACTATGCCTCACTATGCCTCACTGCCTCACTATGCCTCACTATGCCTCACTGCCTCACTATGCCTCACTGTCTCACTATGCCTCACTATTCCTCACTGCCTCACTATGCCTCACTGCCTCACTATGCCTCACTATGCCTCACTGCCTCACTATGCCTCACTGCCTCACTATGCCTCACTATTCCTCACTGTCTCACTATGCCTCACTGCCTCACTATGCCTCACTGCCTCACTATGCCTCACTGCCTCACTGCCTCACTGCCTCACTGCCTCACTGCCTCACTGCCTCACTGCCTCACTGCCCCACTGCCTCACTGCCTCACTGCCTCACTGCCTCACTGCCTCACTGCCTCACTGCCTCACTCAAATACAAAATGTAGTGTTATTGCCTGGCAACCAATTCATAGCTACTGTATGGTTTTCACTTTGAGACATTTCGCCCTCTAGCGGCAGACTGGGGAACTTCAGACTACTATGTGACTCCACAAAAAGATAGAGCCTATATTGTAATAGATACCGATTGGGGGGTTAAAAACAAGTAATAATATATCTAAATAAGTCTCAAACATCTTGCATCATGGCTAGCCCCTCAGAACTCTTAAGCAATATAGCTTCATAGTTTTTAAGGAAAACTGGTAAACGTGATTTGTTAATTACACATACCTCGCAGACTTAAGTAATTAATTATATAGTAGGTTAGATCGTTTTGAGAATAGGACCGTTGGAAACAGCGCCCTCGAAAACATCAGTACAAATAAAATTAATAAAGATTAACAGGATATAGCTTGTTATAATAAAACATAAATTATAATACAGTAGAACAATTAGGGTTGTAAATAAAAACAAATTCAATAAATTGAAGATAAACTGTATATAACTTATGTATTAAAAGAGGGCCTTATTTAATTATGTGCGGTTGGGCGCGCAGGCTGCTTCACAACACAATGTGAAAGAAGTCAATCTATTGCAAACCAGATGTTATTCTAATTTTCTTGGGCGATTTGACAATGGTCTACATGATAATGAGGCTGGAGGCTTAAATTAACATATGCGCTCGTATGTGCGGTAATTAATGGTTGTAGTTGGCCTATGTGCGATTGAGGTAATGCTGGCGCGTAATATGCAAACCGAAGGTTTCCAATCTTACATGATAACGAAGCTAAAGGCTAGCAAGGCAACATACCAAGGCAGTCCCCACCCACACGTTTGAGCCAAGGCCAAACTGGTCCATTTTATTTTCGTGTGAGGCTAATTTATGTTTTGGGCCCCGATCGCATCTTTATATTTCATTCTACATTTACCTTCTATTGTACGGTAAAAATAATACAAATGTACTGTATATTGTATTGTATAGTGCCTATTGTGTTGTATATTTCATCTACTGTAGTACAATCTATTCATCGCGCGTCCCCTATCTGATTGATATGTGTCAAATTAAATTGCCTTTGGCAACATTATTTGATACAAATCGATCGATTAAACAATTAATTAATTGTTTAATCGACCAATTAATTAATTGTTTAATTAATTAATGACCTACTTAACACCCAATGTGCGAAGTTGGTCTAACTGTCGCAGAAGTAGGGTAAACCATTACTACTTATACCGTTATTCGTGTTATCAGTATTTGCAACATCTGACATTGAAGAGGTGAGAGAAGATGAATACCGACACTCAACAA
Organism: Nemertoderma westbladi; assembly: GCA_032718475.1. NCBI lineage: Eukaryota > Metazoa > Xenacoelomorpha > Nemertodermatida > Nemertodermatidae > Nemertoderma > Nemertoderma westbladi. The sequence continues at coordinate 36,258 of JAUCBJ010001787.1, forward strand.
AACCAACGCTTATCACAGGTCGGTATGGTTACCTCGAAACCGGCGCGACTGTCCACTCGAATACAACTTCAAAACACAAACGCCAACAATAAACTGAAAGCGAATCGAACGTCTTCAGAAGAATCTGTCATTGGGACGAAGAAAAGGAAGCCGAAACCACGGGAATGGACCACAGCTAAGATTGAATGCTCCCATTGTCAGAGTTCCTGGACCGAAATTGAAACACCAATTGCCGATGGGCTTGATCTCTCAAACCAAAACTTCCTCTGCGGGGTTTGTGCGGCAGTAAAGATTGAAAGTCTGGAAGCTGGCATCCCTAGGTATTATTATTATAAAGAGCGTCAGCCTGCGTTTAATAAATATATTTTAATACAAAACAGGTCGAACGCAAAGAGGCTTATAATGAAGACGAGTACTGCATTGATTATATTCCTATAAACCACCTGGCTTTGCATATTGAACGTGCGTTTGGAAATAAGTTCGTGCTACCCTTCCGTGGGTGGTAGATGTCGCGGTTATGTATTGGTGGGTGGGGGAGGGGGGGGGGGGTGCAGATTAAAAGGGGTGAACATGTACTGTCCCCCTTTCTTTGATTAATTGGTGGTGTGGGTTAATCTCTCATAACCTGATTTTGTGATACAGTCGCACAATTTTAATTTGTATCTCATAACTGGGCCTCGTGCTGCGCGAAGGTCCCACGAACGTGTTGTATACGCATATCTGGAAATCACACGTCGTGTGCCCAAATGGCTCAATCAGAAGCGCGCCAGACACTCAATCTGGAAGTTGTGGTTTCTAATCTTACAATAGAGTTAGTAGTTATTTCGTAAATTGTCTTAAATTTATAAAAGTTTCTAAAGTTTTTTTTTTTTTTGCTCATTTAGAGGTTAAGTATACGTTGTTTTTGGAAGCATACGCACTGTAAAACCTATGTACTTCTGCTTGGGGCAGTGTTTTGATTATTGTGAGGCAGCAAATTTAACTGTTTCCAGGGTATCAGAAATCTATTTTGCGATAATAATATTTGGCAAATTTTATTTAATATTTACTGCATCCAAACATATCAATTTGTAGAACGGCTGCTTATTGCATCAGCCGGAATAATATTCGTTTCCTAATATTTTGTAATAATTATGGTTATACTGAGTTAGCCACATACTCAGCTTTCCTAAATGTCTGTGTATTAGGTTTTATACCAAATAACTTCGACATTTAATTCATCATGAAAAGTTTGTAGCTCTAGCCGTTTTGGGATGACTATTATAGATTCACTCTGTAGTCTATGAAAATAACATCGCACTAAATGTCAGACCACCAAGGGATTTTATTTACCACCTTTGATTTACTTAAAATGCTTGTGGCAGAATCTAACACAAGTCCTATGTAGAATGATTTATTTGTGTTTCTATTAGGATTGACAGATTACTTCGATTTTCAAGACTTTTGCGGATAAAATTAATAATGTATTTCAATGGGGGCTGTTATGTTATTTATTGTTAATTATAAATTTTTAATTATATAATCTCTCTTTATGTGATAAGTTAGAATTATGCGTTAGGACCATATTTTCAAAATTATATTAGTGAATAATTTAAATTAACTAACTATTTATGATGTACTACACTAAAATATTCATACGCGGTAATCTCATTGACCAATGGCTCATCGCCTGTTAACTATTTGTATCGTTTTTTTAAAACTAAATTATTATAAATTTATCATAATGTAAATATAATACATTTGGCGGCCTTTGATGGGTCGCAATTATTAGTATATTTAATTTTATCTTTCAACACCATCATATATCTTCCTCGATGTGCTTTTAATTCAACGGGTGGGCTCTCAACTGATCATCCATGACGTAGTTAGGAAAATCTTCTCTTCTCGATGAAGGGCGCCAAGCCACGGTGACAGGTATGCGGGGATGCAGTGTGTGACGTCAAACCGTTACTTGAGCACAGTGCGGCACGAAACGTTACATTACTGGGGTTATTATATAGCAGGGCGTATGGGTGTCATATGTATGTATGGGGTTGTTTAAGGTAAATTAGTCCGTGATTGTGTTAGTTGTATATATGTCGGTAAGTGTTGGTTAATCCGTCTGTTTAGTTATGTAAATTTTATTTAATCTTTATAAATCTAAGTCTGCCTTTGTTGTATCATCACATCCCTTTCTTTCATCTCATATTTCATATCCCAGATTCCACATCCCTTTCTTTCCTCTCATATTTCATATCCCAGATTCCACATCCCTTTCTTTCCTCTCATATTTCATATCCCAGATTCCACATCCCTTTCTTTCCTCTCATATTTCATATCCCAGATTCTACATCCCCCTTTTTCTTCTCACATCCCACATCCTATCTTCTTATCTTATTCTACTGTTGGGTTGTGACATGGTTTCTGTGTGTCTGTTGTGCAAGTGTAAAAATTAGATGGACACCTAAGTATGTTCTTTACACTAAGTTCACGGCACCTAGTTAGGACCATTAGTTTCACAACTTCAGAATAATTTGTGTTATTTAGTTTGCAGTTTTATTAGGGGATTTAGACGGGAAGGATTCTATTTGACGCTAAGGGCCAGGAACTCGGTAAGTGCTTGAACCTTTCTACCTGTTGACTGCTTTCATATGACCACTTGACCTCGACTTATCACTACAGTACTTGTCTCTCCCATATGCGTGTGACTTGAGTTACATTTTAACAGTTTATAACTGCACTATGACATCGGCTCAGATTTATATTTAAAGGCTTTTACTTTTACTTGGACAACAGATTGGGTTTTCTTGCATGTGTGTGTCCGTAGTCCGTGAATTCTTCCTGCTATAATATCGGTACTATTCAGCCATTATTTGTCACCACTCTCTCTCTTTTGGCAAAAATTATTAAGTTGCGTAATTTTCGCTAGTCAGAATTATTATTGTAAATGCACATTGCGTCCGCGCGACTGGCAATCGCGCCTTTCGTCCTATTGGTTTATTAGGGAGCTATTTGATTTATTTATTGATATTTGGTTTGTCGTTTATACATATGTGCCCTTCGGGGGGTTTATTGCAAATTGTTAGGCAAGAACCCTGATAACAAAATCGGCACATGTTTGGATGTATTACAAAACAACATCGATTGATGATGTATTACACATTGATACAGCATTGATACAAAATCTACAGGGAGTAGAGACCTTGTAGGGTGTCCAAATACTCGCTGTGAAGGTGACAATCCGTCCTTGTTTGGAGTATTCAATAATTCGATCATACCAGCTATATATTCATCGCTTGTAATATCACCTCCTGTTTTTGCTAATAAATATTTCATTTTCTTGTTCCCTTTTGGGTATGTAGGAGAAGATGGTGACCAAGTAATTCCCCATTGTTTAAAGAAGAACTGCATTTCTTCTGAAGCAAATTGAGGACCTTGATCTGAAGACAACTCATTTGGAATACCAGTCATAGAAAAGTAACGTTTGAACACAGAAATTGTATCAGTAGATGATGGATGGCTAACAAATTTTTCTGTTGTAGTATATCCTGAATATCTGTCAGCTATAATAATGTAATGTAGACCCGCATATTCATAAAAATCTTTCGATACAGATACAAAATGCTCTTGGTGGAATATCCCGTTGTAACATTGGCTCCTGGATTTGTGACGGGCGGTAGAGTTGACAATCATGACATGATTCAATTGTTTTAATTATGTCATATGTATATCCTAGCCAATATACAGTTTGTCTTGCACGATGTTTAGTTTTTTCAATACCTTGATGGCTAGCATGTAATCGATGTAATATATTTTTTACTGAATTTGGTGGTATTACAATTTGACAGCCACGGAGAACTAAATTGTCATCTAATGACAGTTCGTCTTTAATGTTTTTAAACTGTTCAATGTAGTCAGACTTAATAGAAGATGGGAAATCATTTAAAATTGCAAGAATAAGTTGTCTGTAATCTGGGTCTTTTTGAGCATTTTCTCGAAGGTCAACTAATATTAGATCAGGTATTTCATTTGCAGAAGTTATTGCGACATTAACAATCAATTCTGATTGTTCAGCGATAAGTTCATCAATGAAATAGTCGTCTTCCTGTGGTTCACTCGTCGGGGCCCTTGAAAGG